>CM031240.1:242981738-243244238 GCA_018340775.1 Taxus wallichiana var. yunnanensis
CACCAATGAAAATTACACGTAAGTTTTTGTTGCAATTTGGGGATAACTTTGAAGGATATTTTACTTCTGGTTACAAGCTTAGTCTAATGGAATCAAACATTGAGAGAATTGTATCTCGATGAAACTCATATTGTGTAGAAATGAAATGGAATGAAAATTGTATTAATGCCAACAAATGGCCAAAGTAGGTAAATAAAACTCAGGAATTACAACCTATAAATATAGATAGTAACAGGGTAAAAGGAACCCCAAAAGCTGGAGATAGGAAAAATAACTAAACTTAAAAAAATGGAAGGGGCGTCTAGAACCCTAGATAGTTACCATTTATATTCTTAATGTTTGTTATTGATTTTATTTTTTGAAATGAAGTGAATGGATCTATTTGGTGTTTCTTGAGATCAATTATGGAGCAGTCCATTTTTTGTTATGCTACATATTGTCTCTGTTTTAATAGTTGTTTGATTGTGAATTCGGTTCATGAAGATTCTTCTTGGACAATTTCAAAAAATATTAAGAGGGATATAGCAGTGATACTTTTGGGAGTGTTTCATGCTATTGATTTTCATCAAATAATCCTATGTTGTATGAAATATAAATTCAAGTTGAATCTGCTTCTAAAACTACCCCCTGTGAAGGATGAAGTCTGGGGTTATTTTTAAAAATATTTCTATGTTAATAATTATTTTTGTGGAAGTCTTGTTTATGAAAATTTAAAACTAACTAGCTCATTGATTTGTTTGTGATGAACAGAAACAAGGCCTTGATTGGTGATCCTAGAAGCGTTACAACCTACCTGACTTATTACTTGGTTGATTCGAAATGCAAGAGAAAATTACCATTCTTCTTCTAGCAGTTTCAACCCTTGACAAGAATAAGTCAATATTAGGGTCCTCTGATGTGCTCCCTAAACTGGTATCCAGGATGGAATCTAGCACTGATCAAGGAAAGATGGCTTCTCTAGCTGCCCTCTTCAATTTATCTACTTTCCTGGATAATGTCAAGGGCATGGTGGCACATGGAGTGGTGCAGCCCCTTTTGAAGATGTCACAGTCCTTGAAGATAGGGGAAACAACCTTGTAATTCTAAGAAATTTAGTAGTGACCGAATCTGGAAGAAAAGCTATGGAAAGTGGCATAAACATGCCCAAAGTCTTGATTGATATCTTGACTTAGGAAAAAGTTCCAAATGCCAAGAATTGGCTGCCTATATACTAATGCTTTTGGCCCACCATATCTTGATTTAGCGAGAAGGCTATGATGAAAGAAGGAATAGTCCCTATGCTACTGGAGCTTGCATTGTTGGGTAGTACTCTTTCCCAAAAAGAGAGCTATGAGAATTTTACAATGTCTTAGAGATTACAAGTATGGGGTTACAATGTCTATTTTTGGTCCAAAGTGGTCTGCTAGAGTTTGTGATACAAGGAGTCAATTAAGTTCACCAGATTATGTGATATAAATGAAGTTGCATAAGACATATGTAAAGAATGGAGGAAAGTTGATTCCTTAAATGGTGGTTTCTCGTTGTTTTAACGGCGCTTCACATGAAGAAAAGGAATAATGAGATTTATGGCGGGAATCATTTGATCTTCTCATTGTGGGCATTTGGGAGCATTTGGTCTTTTTGAAGGACAAAACCAAGAATTCATAAGAAGGTTTTTGGGCTAAGAAATTGGTTTCAAGGAGGGGTGTTACAGTGAATTGGTGAATGTATGAGTGGGTAGCACCAAGTGAGTTACCAAATGTATGAGTAGGTAACTTAATTTGGGATTTGTTTATTTCTAAAGAATGGTATTTCCTAATTTTAATGGGTTATTACTTTCCAATTGACTACTTTTTACTAAAATTTAAAAAATTACCTTTACCATTTAACAATTTGTCTAAGGATAAGGCTTGAGTTAACTATTATTATTTATATGATATGGCCACACATATAGCTTCTTATGTATTATTTCCTTTTTATATGTTGGAATAGTTAAGCTTATTAGCTTTTGGAGCTTCACAGTTACTTATATGCTAAGTAAACAATGATTTGATATTTTTGACTCTTTCATAGTATTTGTTTAAGCATTTTTATCGTAGTGTGGCACTCTTAATTTAAGTAATAATGAGCTATGTATCTGGTGGCGAGGTAATTGATATGTGTGAAAGAGGATAAGAATATTTAAAAACTACATATTATTCGGTGAATGGTCTATCTAGCAATTATTCTGTTGTAACATAGAGAAATGAGAGTAATAATCCTTTTGAAGGAAAATTCTATTGTGTATTATTTTTGATTTTATATCATTTTAATGAAAATAGAGGTGAATCTATTTTTAGTTCGGAATCTACTTCATTACATTCTGTTTTCGACATACAATTAGACATTTAGAGCATCATTAATGTTTGCAACTTCATATGCCCCTCATGAGCTTGTGTATTTTCATCTTCAGTCATTCACTTTTCCAAGATTTTATCTATTTGCATATTTTGTAAGAAACTTGCAAAAAAAAAACACAAGAAGATGGCCACAAGTGAAAAGAAGAATAACAAAATCATTTTCCTCTTCTTCATTTCCCAGGTTGTATCAGTGACAGATGATGAAGTTTTTGTTATGGTTGATGTTGGTTGAAATCTGCTGCCAATGCGATTGATGAGGCACTTCTACCTATTTAAAAAGAGGGATAGAATCTGTATTATTTTGAATATACCATTTTAATTAAAAGAGAGGTGAATCTATTTTGAGTTTGCAATCCACTTCATTACATTCTATCTTCAACATACAATTAGACATTTGGAGCATCATTAATGTTTTCAACTTCATATGCCCCTCACGAGCTTGTGTATTTTCATCTTCAATCATTCATTTTGTCAAGATTTTATCTATTTGCATATTTTGTGTGAAACTTGCAAAAAAAAACACAAGAATATGGCCACAAGTGAAAAGAAGAATAACACATTCATTTTCCTCTTCTTCATTTCAAGTTGTATCATTGACAGATGATGAAGTTTATGTTATGGTTGATGTTGGTTGAAAGTTGTTGCTAATGCAATTGATGAGGCACTTCTATCTATTTGAAAAGAGGGCTAGAACCTGTATTATTTTTAATATATCATTTTAATTAAATGAGAGGTGAATCTATTTTGAGTTTGCAATCCGCTTCATTACATTCTATTTTCAACATACAATTATACATTTGGAGCATCATTAATGTTTGCACCTTCATATTCCCCTCACGAGCTTGTGTATTTTCATCTTCAGTCATTCTTTTTGTCAATATTTAATCTATTTGCATCTTCTTACATATTTTGTGTTAAACTTGCAAAAACAAACACAAGAATATTGCCACAAGTGAAAAGAAGAATAACACATTAATTTTCCTCTTCTTCATTTCAGGTTGTATCAGTGACAGATGATGAAGTTTATGTTATGGTTAAGGTTGGTTGAAAGTTGCTACTAATGCAATTGATGAAGATATTATACCTATTTAAAAAGAGGGCTAGAATCCTCTTTTGAAGAGCTCACATATTTCTTAGTTACCATTTTTTTGTATGCATACTATCCATATAAAAAAATTTTCTAAAAATGAATTTGAGATTTATTTTGCAAACATAAATAGAGCTGCAAGATTTCTCAAGCCCATCCTATGAATTCCATCTATATTTTCATAACATTTTAGCGTAGGAAGATGTAAACAAAGAAGGAATTAAGAGAAACCAAAATGCACACATTTTAAGGTGTTCCATCATTTTATTATGCAAGAGATAGTTACAAAATAATATAAATAGTTACAACCCGTCATTAGTGAATACATAACTAATAAGGACTTTGTAACAAGTTATTAGCCTTATATTCCTATATTTAAATCTTCCTGCCACAATAAGGCAAGCCATAACTCAAGCAAAATGAGGTGCACAAATCTGAATTTTAATGTAGGTAAGATGTCCAGAAGGTGGATTGAATGCCAGTAGCATAGAGTCACAACTTCACAAGCAATAGAAGTTTCACAACTTTTGGTATTTTTTGGTTGTTGGGTGTTATTGCAGGTGAGATGGGTGGGCTCAAAATTAATGAGAAATAATAATATATTAAAAACATGAATGATTTGTACTTCAATCATTATATCCAATCCGTAAATGGCATGGGAAGATAATGTACATCCTAAATTTTGTTGCTATTGAATGCAAAAAAGTAAATTCTGTAAATGTAGATAAAGGGAAAATGAGGCATGCTTACAATATATATGAGTAACTTTGAGGAGTGGATGAAGTCACAAATCTACAAGGAAATAGAGTAGATAGTTAGGAGCTTTAATATGCCGATGCAGGTGACATAATATAAAATGAGGCACTGTATTTTTATTTTTGTAGAATGAGTAATTAATAATATTAACAATAAATAGTATTAATATGGTTGTATAAATGGGCACACAAGGTAGATGTAAGGTAGAGTGTAAACTAAAGTTGTTAATTACCTGAGGCAATATAAACAAGAAGTAAATATGGAGAATGTTAAAAGAGTAGCATGGATAAGGTTGAATCAATAATAGGAGGGGGTTTAAGAAAATAAGCGTAATTTTAAAAATATTATTCTTGGGAGATCGCAACTTCTAATAGACTGCTCACAAAGATAAGGTAGGAGTTCTTGTATCATTTACATTTTACTAAAGGAGCTCAAAATGTACATGTGGGTGAAATAGATAAATTCAAATAGAACATGAATATAATTGCAAACACTATATTATGGTATTATGCATTTTCAGGTTCTTCAAATGCAGAGTGTGCTCCTCACGCTCACAAGGTGTAAGCTTTTAACAACTGAGTTTCCTTCCTTCTATTCAAGCTGCTAATAGGAATCTCCTGAAATGGTAGCATAATAGTCTTTGGAATGGGGTTTTATTGGTTTCGGGCGAGAATAACAAGTCTTGCTAATTTCAAGACTATGGTTATTAAATGCAAACAAGGAGAATATGGTGGTAATCTTGCTAGGAATGAATGAGAATCAGAATGGTGGAAAGGGGGAAATGGTAGCTTTTATAAGCATTTTAGGAAGATTTTATAAATTGAAGTAATGACTACCTGGTGTGTGTCAAAATCGGGGATGAAGATGTAGGCTACTTCATTTGCTTGCTGTGTAATTGAGTATTGAATCATCATATGTGGCTATGGGCAAAGCCGTGAAAAGCTTATGACGTCTGTGTGAGTACCTATGGGCATGGGCTAGGGTTTTCTTGGTTAAGCATTCCTTGAACATTTTGCATAGGAATAATTGAATGAACATTAAAAAGTATAAAGATGATACAATAAGAGAAACAATACTCTAGAGATTCTTCTATTCTACCGAGATGGGAAATTTATAGGTCAAAATATCTTGTTCTTCCCACCACAATCATTATAAACATTAGATTGCAACAAAAACCAGTCATCTCGAGGTGCTTGAGAAGGCAATGTCAGTGACGCATTGTTATTTATGCATTTATAAGAGGACATTTTGCACAAGTAAATATAGTAATATTTATGTGGGAAAAGGTGTATCCACTCTCCCCCACATCAAATATAACCATTACCACCAACAGAGCCACAATATATATATATATATATATATATATATATATATATGTATATATGTATGTATGTATGTATGTATGTATGTATGTATGTATGTATATGTATATGTATGTATATATATATATATATATATATATATATATATATATATATATATATATATATATATATATATATATATATATATACACACACATAACATATAAGTACTTAAATTGAAAATAATCAATTGGGATCTTACAGCTACAGGCGCTCTAGGACTGATGCATCCGAAAGTATCTACCCAACGAAACCTGCTAACCTGTTCATATATTGAAGAACAGGTCTACTTACAAGTGATAGACCTAATGGGATACCCGCTATGTGTGTGATTTTGCTAGTACAAGAGCTTCATATAAGCCAAATGTCTGAACTTATAAATGTGTCCACCTAATACTCAAAATGGTAAGCATCGGGTTTATGCCTCACACATATTAGCATTCATGAACTCTGCCACTATGTTGTGTTGCAGGCAAGGTATGGGTATGTAATAAAGGAGCACCTTAACTTTGTAGGCAGACTAAAATATTTTCACAACTTGGGAACAAACCACGGGCTTAATACCACAAACAACTCTCACCCCTTCCCTTACTCATCAAGGGAAAATAATAGTTTGTATATAACACAAGGTGGGAATCTATTTCTGATCATAATACCATACACACGGGCTGCTTTGCTGATTCTTTCTTAACCCAATACAATTCAAACACACCATACATTGTACAGAATAAATAGTGAAGACCCACTCACACATAAAGTTTGTAGATGCAAATTTAAGTATGCATGTTCCACCGTTAATGGTCTGGTCCACCAGAAATCTGATGGCTAGACTTTCAGTAGGAGATAAAACCCATAAAATATCTAGATGGCAAGCATTGGTTGCAACAAAAACTATGCAGGCACCTCAAATTGACAGTACGCCTTAAAATGTCATTCATGGAGGAGAATGACTCTTAACACATATACATAGGCTCTAATTTATATATATTTATTACCCCAATCAAATATATTATGAAGAATTCCATACTTCACTTGTTATTGAGGAGACCAACAAACATATTGTGTACTTGCAAAGAGGTAGGAGTTCATAGCGGCTAACATGCATTCGTTTTGTAGATACCAACCGGAAAAGGGAGTCAAGGATTTTTAGAGCTACACAGTTGTGTACAAATATTATGTGTCAGGTGTGGTTTGTGTGAACTTTGTGACATTTTTGGTATATCCTGCAATCCTTGCACTCCAAGAGATCACATCTCTTTTTGATATTTTTTCAAACAGTTTACAAGCAATCCCTGCAATCCAGGAGACCACATCTATTTGTGGAATTTTGTCAAATAGTTCACATTCCCTATGCATGCCTCCATGGTCACTATATTCCCAACAATTGGGAACATCTCCTACCATCTACACAATATGAGGTGCTACATGGTATGTGGTAAGAAGCATCAAGAACAATTCAATATTAGGGTTCTTTGATGTGCTCCCTAAATTTGTATCTAGACTGCAATCTGGCACTGATCAAGGAAAGATGGCTTCTCTAGCTGACCTCTTCAATTTATCTACTTGTCTGGATAATTTCTAGGGCATGGTGGCACATGGAGTGGTGAAGCTCCTGTTGAATATGTTAGAGTCCTTGAAGATAGGGAAAACAACATTTTATCTCTCGAAAGTGCACCCTATAGAGAGATGGCTACTGAGTTTTCTAAGATTGAAAAATTTGATCTCTCTCTTCCGTAGATACAATGGAAACACCTCAGGTCTGCGTGGATATACCTATTTTGAGATGATTCTCCGGTATCAAGGTTGGTTCCTTGTTGATGTATCCTAAATTGATTCGGGGTTTAAGGGTAACAGATGATCTGTAAAGTAATTAAAATTAAGGTGATACACCAAATTTGTATGAGAGCTTTGACTGAGTATATGCAAAATTGATATGCGAAATGATTCTTGATGCAAGAACCAACAGTTTTTCTTACAGAACACTTTGAGGTATTGAGGGAGATTATCACAATAATCTTTGCTAAGTTGAACATGCACATTAATATCATGCAGAAATTACTAAATTTTACAGAACAGGTAAGATGATTAATTAGGAAATTTGCATTCACAAGACTAATAGAAACATGCACAACACTGTAAATGATTTGGAAGGAAGAAAATACTTCAGACTCAAAAGGAAAAACTGGCAAAATTTTCTTCAAGACTCTTATATCCAAAAAGTCCTCCCTATGATTTGCAAAAGGCACACAATATATAACAAAATAAAATCTACCCTCTTCCTAAAAATAGCCTAAGGCTTGTACTCGCCCATACATCTTATTTTTATCCTTTACTTAATAATAGATAAAGGAATAAAAGTAGAGCGTATAATTACAAATAGGCATTATTAGCCTTGATTACAATACAATCAAACTGAAGTTGACTTTTCTATTTTTAAGAAAGTAAGGGTAAATAATTTGCTAATAATAAGCTTGCTTGTTATGCATGTTTTTATCCTTTGAACATGCAACTCTATCTTCTTCTCTGTTATATCCTCTTGTGAAGCATGCAACAAATCAATTCTCTACCTATGAGTAAATAATTCAAATATTTGTAATATTTGCAAAATAAAAATCCAATGTGGGGACCATTGTCCATGTGCACATGCTCTGACATTGACATCTCTCTCTAAGTGGTCACATGAGTGACACTCTGCAAATCAACTCTAGCTCCTTGAAGTGGGGACCACCTCCAATTTGCTTGGTTTGGCCACCTTGGTGGACTTAGCAAATTATTGAATTTTAAATGTATAAGGGGCACTTTTGTAAAAAGGCCACCTTTGTCATACTCGGCCACCTTGGTAACACATGCTATAATATATAGTTGCCACCTTTGTTTAAACATGACCATGTAATACTTTTCAGCTTTTGCATTTGGATAACACTTGTTTATAGTTTATAACCCTTACCTTTTGGGTGATCATAGGTGAACATGATTTGGTCAGCACTTTACATTATTTGAAGTTGGACTATAGTTCAAACTTTTGCAAGTCAAAATGAAATGATTTTGTTTAAAACGTGAGGTCAGCTCCATTTGCATAATGAATCACCCCTCGACATGTTTGTCACAGGAAACCTAACTCGGTTTGAGTTTGTTTTAAAATTCAGTGATGATCCCGGCCATTGATTTCTGTACTTGATGCATTCGATGCTATCGATCTTTGACTGTGAGTTAGGGTTTCTAACATGAAAATTAAGGTAGTTGGTGGGAACTGACATTAGTTACATTCTTTGATTTTAGAGCTTGATCCATTGCCTTTGATCTCTATCCTTATGATTTGTGGTCACTAATCCTTTAACCATGGTTGTGTTTTTGACTCGCCTCTCGTGTTTTCGTGGTAAAGTAATCTCAACCCTAATGATCACTTCATTTCATTTTGCTCTATGTGGGTGAAGCCCTGGAAAAAAATTTGTTCGATGCCATTTTTGAAGCATTTGTGTTTGGTCCCTTCTACAAAAATGGTTCTCTGCCCTTTTCCTTCTCTTGAGTTCTCTACATGGCTGTACATATGATCATTTCTATGCTTTTGAGTGATTATGGGAGTACCATTCGTGAATATTCTAGCTCTAAGCTTCATTTGGTTTCTGTTTTGCTTCGTTGGATGACCACCATGGTGGTGAGAGCTTGGAGCTCGTTTTCTATATTATTCCTTTGGTGGCAGTCACTATCATTGTTTTTGAGTTTCCCGTGTCTTCACTTTCTGCAGAGTTGTGTGAGCTTCAATAGACAATTTCATTGGCGGTTGAGCTTGGGATTTAACTATTCTTGGTGTTTGAGTTTCTACCCTTTTCGGGCTCTGTGAGGATTCTGTAGGTCTTGATCTATTTGTACTTTGTGATCATTCCTCTTGTTGAGCTTGACTTTTAGTTCTCGAAATGTGGTAACCACTTGTGGGTTAGAGCTCGGACTTTGCTTAAAAGATCTTTGTGCCTTGTGGAGTTCCACAAGGATTCTAAAGAAGGTATGGTTACCATTTTCGCAAGCTTGAGCTTGACTGTAGCTTATCATCTTTGTTTGATGAGGGAAGTAAGTCTCGAACTCCTTGGGTATTACTGTTGCTTTTTCATTGCTATTTTGACATTAAAACCGATAATCTATTCTTTTCTTTTCATTTCTTGTGTCTTTGTGGCTTGAAATTGGTCATTTCAAGTTGAACCTCATTCTGAACTTTCCCTTCTTTCTCTAAACTTGATGATTTATCGAGGGTTTTGATAGATCCAATTTTAGTCGGTGATTTCTTCCTCCCTCATTTCTCTTATTTCTTGATACCCATTAATGTTTTTTTATCAATGGTAAGGATCCATGTACACTTTTACTCTCATACTATAACTTGAATATGATTTTAATGGGAATGAAAATCTTTGAAATACTTGAATATTTCATTAATTAGATATGTATGAGTTTTTGATTCAAATTTCTTCCACCTAAGTTTGTGTTCTTAATAATATGTCAAGCTCATTTTTACTTGCTACTTGGATCCATTCCTTATAAATAGTATCCCTTGAATGTAGACCGTTGTACTTAATGTTGCAGAAAGAGGCCTTTTTTGATGATCATTTGAGTGTTTGTAATGATTGGACCTATGTATGAATGTGTTTCTAATTCCTTTATTGTTCTCGGTCAATCCTTGAGCCTTTTCTAGAACTTACTGGCCTTCTAGCTCTGTTAGTAACCTTTTAGTCGTTGTGGGTTCCTTCACTAGTCAAGCACCTGGATGTTCAACCATTGTGTGAACTGTTGTTATTGCATTGAAAAATTCACTGTTTCTTGTGAGAGATTTTATGGATTTTGAGATGTTTTTAAATTTTGTGGACACCCTTGATCTCTAAAATCTTGAGCTCATAAGCTATACTGTAGTATTCTCTAGACATAATACTTGCTTCATTATAAGAACTATACTTTGGGATGGCTGCATTTTGTGAATGTTAGCTCAAAAATTCATTTTCTTCAGTTTGTTAAAATATAATGAGTACTCTAAAATTCTTCACTTTGATGATTGAAAGTGTAGTTCCCATTTCTTTTCTGCATTATATATTGTATTTTCTTTTATTACAGCTCTGGTATGTATGTTGGAAAAGTCGTAAATATCCATTTTACATGGTGAAGCCCTGTCAAAATTTTCCTAGAATTCCTTATTCGTTCCTTTTTAGTTTTAGTGGTTGTATTTTATGATTTAGAATATAGAACATAACACTTCATGTTGAAGCTGATTTGGTAAATAAAACTGAGACATCATAACATTTATCTTGATCATGGCATGCTTTACTACTTTTCTATATCACTTACTTGATTTAAATAATTCTTTTAAAGCATGTAGTAGTTGAAAGTAGCATGATGAAAATTTGTAAATGTCCATTTTACATGGCGAAGCCCTATCAAAATTTTCCCAAAATCTTTTTTATTTTGTTTCAGTTACAACCCTTTATTATCAGTGAGCTTCAACTTTCTTGAAATCTGATTCTTCCTTTTAGTTGCAAACTGAAACATGTACTTCTATTTGCTAGTCTCTTTTCTGTACTGTAACTTCTTCCATTTATAGAAAATATTGAGTTGCGTTACATTAATCTTTCTTTCCAGCCTGTACTTATGACTTGTATGTCTCTTCTTCTTTGCGTAACTGTACCTACACACTTAAGAAAATAGTTAAAAATACTTAGGCTTTTGGCCACTCTTGTATCCATATTTTCTTCCTTTTTTTCTCTTTCTTCTTTGAGTGAGTAGAGCATGTATGTAATCTGATCTTCAAATAAATTATATCTCATGTTTTGAAGAGATTCATATGCACGAACTAGGACAAAGAAATAATATGAATTGATCTCTGAGCTTGTAATTGATTCATCATTTCTTATTTTCAGGTATGGTGACTTCTACAATAGAGATGATGAAGAAGGAATACAAGCTAGATGGAGCTACTCCACAAAATGAAGAAAACCCCAAGGAAATGATGGGTTCACTTATACTGTTTACTTTCTTTTTCATGCATGTGTACCTCTTATCTCATTAGTTGCACTTTACTTTCTAATTACATCCCACGACTTGTGTGGGAACATTTGAAATTTCTTTAAGAATAAAACATTGAATTTTGCAAATGAGTTGTATGTTTCTTTCTGCATTTCAAATTTTTGTATGGATTGTATGATGAACTAAACAACTTTGTAATTTAATTGAATGTATTAATCATGGAGGAAAGAACATTAATGAGAACCTGTAACATTCAGTAATGAACTCTAATTTCTGTAATCTGCACTTATGTTTGCTGTCCCAAAACTCAACACTTCACTTATTCTATAATTTGGTGTCTTCCTCAAGACAACACATCACATCCATTGGAGCCCTTGTGTTCTTTTGTTGAAGATATCATGAAATTGCAGACTATGTGATCATTACGTTTTGTAACAGCACACATAGCTGTAGATTTCACTTAATCATTAATTAATTCAACAATAACAAATAATATCAAAACTCCCTTAGCTTAGGTATACTTCACCAATACCTTTCATCGTAACGATGAAGTTTCGAGTTGCCCATTTTTGCACAAGTGCAAAAATTGTCAACATTTCTGCGATCTTGTGGGGAAAGTAGCCTGCTGCTAGATTATATAGTAGTGCCTTGCTCTTGTCCATTGGGAATGGAGTCCAAACATGTAACCAAAATTTTCCTTTTCTCAAAGGTCGAACCCTATCAAAATGGAACTAAAAGCGGGAAAAGATCAGTAAATCAAATCATGTGAACAAATGCAATGTGTAGGGATGCACTTATTGAAGGGAAATCCTACTCTAACAATCACCGTAATTTTTTCAATAATAGTGTTTCAAAACATACCCTTCATAGGAATGGGAAGTTCCTCTAAGGGCCACTCCAGTTGTATCAAACTTCGTATGTCTTTCTCGGCTTTGCGATCAACATCCCACTTTAACACAATATCTTCTTCATTGAAGATTATGAATTTGGATTTCTTGTCAAAAGTCTTCTTCATTTGTTTCTAATTCTTTTCCATATTCAAATGGGCTTTATGTCTTAGCTATAATTCCATTAACTCCGCATAACGAACTGTAATTCGGTTCATTTTCAAGTAGCTCCATTTGGTGCAACAAATCCAATGCATGTAACTCAACTAAAATAGGAATTCTTGCTTCTTTTCCGTACACAAGTTTGTATGGTGAATTTCCAACTAATCTTTTAGGAGTCACCCTATCAGCCTAAAGTGCTAAATTCAACATCAAATGCCAAGATTTTTGATTATCTTTGAGCGTTCTTCTTGTGATCCTTGAAAGGTTCTTGTTAGTACTTTCAGCTAAGCCATTACCTTGTGAATAATAATTAGATGAAGAACTTAAGTAAATTTCATGGTTGACAACCCAATCTATTATCTTTGCACCAAGAAATGCTAAAGCATTATCTGATATGATAGTTGTTGGAACACCAAATCTGTAGACAATATTCCTTCATAAAAGGATAGTATCAAAGCTTCATTAGCATCCTTCAATGTTATTGCTTCAGTCCATAGTGTAAAATAATCTGTAGTAGTTAAGATCCACTTATGTCCTTGTGACGAAGGTGGGTTTATCATGCCAATAAAATCAAGACCCCACTACATAAAGGTTGATCAACTAAGATAGGCTGTAAGGGCAGCGAAGCTAAACATTCTTTTCCAACAAAGAAAGCACATTTTTTACACTTTCTGATCCATTCAAAACAGTCCTTGAATATGCTAGGCCAATAGTAACCAGCTTTCATAATTTTTAAGGCCGTGGTATGTGCTAAAAATGACCTCCTATGGGTCCTTCATGGAATTCTGAAAATATTTTCTGAATTTTATCATAGTCAACACACCGCAACAAGATTCCATTTATATCTCTTTTGAACACTACATTATCAATGAAGATAAAAGGTACAACTTGTAATCATAAATACCTTTGTTTATTCTTGTCTATACCCTCCGGATAAGTGTCATCATGTAGATAGTTAATCAAATCAGTCATCCATCTTGATTCTTGAATCTCATGAGTGAGCTCAAGCTATTGATTTTTGGTTGAACCATGATTTCGATTGGTAATACGTAATTTCAGCATCTTTGTTTTGAATCATCTCAGGTTCTATAGCTTGTTTTTTTTTTTCATATAAGAAATTAGATGCTCACATAAGCCTTTCTCTCGAACCGTCTTAGAAACCTAGATATCAACATCATATTCCATGACCTTCGTTATCTAGTTTTATCTTTTCTCATTCAATTCTTTATTTAGTAAGAATGCTTTCACACTTGGATGAGAAACAAGAACATGGATTTTATTGTTCAAAAGCATGTTTTCACTTACTTGAAAGTACTTGTTTTTCAATGAATGTGTACCTTGTTTCATAATCATGCAAGCTCTATCCAAAGAAAGTAATAGGCTGCTCAATATTTTCATCATTGACTTGAGTTAATATAACTGATATTGTTTCATCTCTTACAAGTGTATACATTGTAAAATCCTTATTGAAATTTGGATTTTCTAGAGTAGGAGCTTGAGAGATAACTGCTTTGATTAATTCAAATCCTTCTCTCCCTTCACTATTCCAAGAGAAAGTTTTCTCTTTCTTTATCATAGTTGTTAGAGGTTTAACCAATGCTGCAAAATATCCACCAAATATTCTAACAAAGTTTATTTTTTCCGAGAAAATCTGTAATGCCTTCTTATGATGAGGCAATGATAGTTGTGATATGGCTTCAATCATGAAAGGATATGGAAATAATATGACCAAGTAATATACCTTGATGTAATGAAAATATAGACTTAAGTGGATTCAAAGATATCCCAAATTGTCTGCATAATGAAAGGTCTACCTTAGACATATCGGGTGTTCTTCTGGATTTTTAAGAATATGGTAATGTCATCTAAATAAACCAAACTATATTTATTTAACAAGCTCCGGAAATCCATGTTCATTGCACATTGAAACGTTGCATCGACATTTGAAACACCAATGGACATCCTTTTGTAAGCATAAGTACCCCACTTGGTGGTAAAAGATGTTTGTACATATCCTCTTCCCAAACTAAAATCGATTGTATCCACTATAACCGTTGAGGAGAGATAATCTATCTGCATCAAAACTGTTCTTAAAATCTGATCCATATTTGGGAGTGGGTAATGATCTTTTAATGAAGCTTTATTAAGATCTTTGAAATCTACACATAGTTTGATTTCACCATTCTTCTTCCTAATAGGAACAAGATTGGCTACCCAACTTGAATGCTTAACTGGAAAGATAATACTTGATTCAATCAACTTAGATAATTCTTTCCTCATTAGAGGCTCTATTTTGGGATTTACAGGCCTTTGTTTCTGTCTAACAGGTTTAGAATTTGGCTACAACTCAATTGTATGTTGTGCTAAACTAGGATCAAATCCTTTCAGGTCTTGGTATTTCCAAGCGAAAACATCTTTAAATTCCTTGCAAAGATCAATAAATGACTATTTTTCAGTTAAGGAACATACCTTTCCAAGAAACAACTTTTTCCCTTCATCAACTGAGATCTCTTCATAATTATTAGCATGGGTTGACATATTTGTCTTGAAATTTCTTAAGTGATCTTCGGTGCTGAAGATGTCTTCTAATGTGACCAGGCCTTGAGGCAGTTTATTTGTCTTCAACTGAATAATCTGGTCACCATATAAGTGTTGTAATTTATCTTGATTAACTACAAAAAAATCAGCTTCTTGTTGTAAAAACCTACATATTTGATCATCACTTTCAAAAACTTGCCAATTTGAATCATTATCAGGTATTTAGGGCCTGACAATTAGCTTTATATGAGGCTGAATTTTGCTATTTTCAATCTATTCCAGCATTTCAAAACTAGCCTCAATCACATTTGCAAGTATGTATGCATGCTTATTTTCAGTTCTATGAATAGACTTAATGTTAATAACATCAAATTCTTCCATTAGATCTGAAAATCTATGTCCTGTAAGACTTTATTAATGGATTATTACAAACATTAAAATTCCTTACTTGATTGATTACCAACTCGAATCACCAAAAAATTGTAGTATGCTAATACCTCTCTTTACGGCCCAAAGTAAGCTATGAATTAATGTTTCATATTTAGCTGCATTAAAAGTACATGAAAATTTGAGACTCAAAGATGAGAAATACCTTTCGTTCATTGGGGAATTGAGTATCAAACTTGCTCCCTATCCTTTCTTGTTCTTAGCTCCATTGAAATGAAGCTTCCAAATCTCTTCTACTGAATCTTATGTTCTAAACAACAAGGGAAGTGGTGTATTTTCTTCATGCATACAATACACACCAAACATGTGTTCTTCAAATTCCTTAAAAGGATCATAAGCATGCTCTTCCACTATATTTTCATGCATAAACATATTAGAAACACCATCTAATGTTGAAACCCGAGCTACCTCATCAAAATCAGACTAATCTAAGGATGAATAAATATCCACCGCATTTGAGAGCGATGCTCAATGTGAAATCTAGCCAATGGTTTTGAATTGATAGTAACTTTGGTGCCCTAACGAGTAGTGAAAATACGGATCAATATGAAGAGAGATAACCTCCTATTTTTGTTGTGAAGTCTCTAAATAAGCATAAAGAAAAGTATGGAGGTAAATCCACAACATAACATCTTGCATAATAGAAAAATTTGGGCAAGCATGTAATGTGACCTCTAAATTTATGATTACACCAATCAGTATTAATTACAGTTCCAACAAGTTGTAAGACACTCCTCTATGTAGGCTCATACTACACCCAATTTTTTTGCAATTGCTTTAGGCATAATCTGTGCTACTTGCGCCACTGTCCCACCATAGAATCATGAACTAGATGTTCTCCAACAATCGAGTGATAAATAAAATGGTGGTAGTTTCTTGATGTCATAAGCATTCGAACTTTCGAACCATCCTCTTAAATTCTTTAATGTGGTCTTGTTGAAATGTTCCAAGGACCATGTCTACCTTTTGAACTTCCTTTTCTATTTTTTTTGAAGAAATCTACAGCTTAGCTAGTTCATGAGAAACTAAATCTTGTTGTCTAGGAATACTTAGAGCGTCCCACATTGAGATGTTAACGTTATGATTTTTCATTACATCAACAATGTTAAAATAAACAACTATTTTAGAGACAGATTCAACTGTCTTAGCATAGGCCTTAGCAAAAACTAATTTTGCTTCAGCTACCTTGGATATCTGAGATATAAATAGTCTTCTTGGGTTAGGTTGTAGCTGTTTTTAATGGCCTTTATCAACTAGAACACTTGTTTTTTTCTTAGGAACAACGGGGTTGTTAGCTGATATTGGGATCGCAGATGTTATTTTATCGATGATAGTAGGAAGAACAGGCCTATTTTTTTGTTTATGAGTTTCATCACCTTTTCCTTGAGCCCTAGTAGTGATCGCAATGAAATCCTCCTCATTGAAACCGACTAAATTGTTAAGGTGCTTTACAACATGAGTCTGTCATTGTCACCCACTCTCCATTTGAGGCATGAAAATGGTTCAAATTGAGGTTGTGCAACAAGATTGATTCGAAAAGCATTTGGGAAACTTTGCATTGGATGAGGGTGATTGTAAGGTTGACACCACTCTTCGTAGCCATATTAATTGGGACTAAAGCGTTAGATGAACTAGAATCCTTTGGGTCAAACTGGCTTTGTTAGTAAGGCTACCTATAATTTTGATTATGTTGATAAGGTTTCTGTTTTACTAATTCTATTGATTTTGCTTGATAAGGATCTTGATAGGGTCCGTAAGGTAATGTAATTATGTTTTCAATTGAAGTCAACTTATTTTCCATAGTCTGTGAAAGCTTTAAATATATCATCTCGATGGGGCTTCAACAATAGGTTCTATGATTGTAATAGGTTTGAGGAATAGGTGCGAAATCTACCAAAAAGGCATTGAAGACCTTGGTGTAAATTATATAGCTTTAATAAGGTTTTTTTCAGCTTTTATAGCAATATCATAAGCATCTGGAAGAGTATTACCTCCCATAGATTGAATCATAGTGGAAATATCACTATTCAAAGCTCTGTGATAGTAAAGGAAAGCGTGGTTAGCTTGAGGCTTAACACTTTCGGGATTATTTCCCAAGTCCTAGAAAAACGGATATTGAAGTTGTACATGTACTCACGAGGGAACTTTTAATAGTATACAATTGTTCAATGAGAGAAAAATGATCTCGAATTATCCTGGAAGCTGTTTCAACAATTTTTTCACCTAAGTCATACCAAGTTCTTATGCTTCCAATTTCTAGGTTTCTATACCACTTTGCAAGGCTTTTCATTTAAAATATTTAGCTAAAAGTGTTAAATCTATGTCTTCATGAGTGATATTATGGACTGCACATATGGCTCTACAACATCTTTGATATGTTCAATAGGTGTAACTTTGATTTTCACCCGTGAATGATGGAAAATATTTCATGGTAACATTAGGGATGTCATCAGTAAATCGGGATTACTAATGGGCTGCCATTAGTAAAGGTCACAAAATTCCTTGGTGGTTGAACAACCATTTGAAAAAATGGGATGTTAATAGAGAAATTGATACGTAGTTAAGGAATATCGGGAGGAGGGTTGTCAAAACTAGGTCTATTATGAGGTAAAGTATTACCAAATCTTCTCCTTCTAGTAGAATTAAAAGTTGAAGAAACAAAATCATGAGGAATTCCTCTTACTAATGATCTTGTAGTCACTTTAGGCATGGAACATGCTGCGATACTGGTGTGAAATCAGCTTAATGGAGTGTCCAAAAGATCTAAAAATCTTTAGAACAAATTGTTGCAGCTTGCTCCCGAAAGTAACTTTGTAACTGTTGTAAATATCCTATGGATCTATCGTAACTTGCACACAGATCTGATTTGCAGTCCCACCAGAATGGCGAAGAATTGTTATCTCTCGAAAGTGCACCCTATAGAGATGGCTGCAGTTTTCTAAGCTTACAAAATTTGATCTCTCTCTTTCGTAGATACAATGGAAACACCTCAGGTTTATGGGTATACCTATTTTGAGGTGAGTCTCTAGTATCAAGGCTAGTTCCTTGTTGATGTATCCTAAATTGATTCTGGGGTTTAAGGGTAAAAGATAAGCAAAGTAATTAAAACTAATGTGATACACCAAATTTGTATGAGGGCTTTTACTTGAGTATATGCACAATTGATATGTGAAAGGATTATTGATACATGAACCAACAATTTTTTTTATAGAATGTAAAGGGAAAAACACTTTGAGGTATTGAGGGAGATTATCACAACAATACTACTAAGTTGAACATGCACATTAATATCATGTAGAAATTACTGAAGTTTGTAACAATGTAAGATGATTAATAAGGGAATTTACATTCACAAGACTAATAGAAACATATATAAGACTGTAAATGATTGGGAAGGTAGAAAATACTTCACACTCAGAAGGAAAAACTAGCAAAAATTGCTTTAGTACTCCTATATCCAAAAATTTCTCCTTGTGCTTTGCAAAGGCACACAATATATAGCAAAATAAAATCTACCCTCTTCCTAAAAATAGCCTAAGGCTTGTACTCGCCCATGCATCTTATTTTTATCCTTTATTTAATAATAGATAAAGGAATAAAAATAGAGCATGTAATTACAAATATGCATTATTAGCCTTGATTACAATACAGTCAAACTGAAGTTGACTGTTCTATTTTTAAGAAAGCAAGGGTAAATAATTTGCTAATAATAAGCTTGCTTGTTATGCAAGTCTTTCTCCTTTGAACATGTAACTTTATCTTCTTCTTTGTTCTGTCCTCTTGTGAAGCATGCAACAAATCAATTCTCTTCCTGTGAGTAAATAATTCAAATATTTGTAATATTTGTAAAATAAAAATCCAATGTGGGGACCATTGTCCATGTGCACATGCTCTGACATTGACATCTCTCTCTAAGTGGTCACATGAGTGACACTCTGCAAATTAACTCTAGCTCCTTGAAGTGGGGACCACCTACAATTTGCTTATTTTGGCCACCTTGTTGGGTGAGCAAATTATTGAATTTTAAATGTATAAGGGGCACTTTTGTAAAAAAAGGCCACCTTTGTCATACTTGGCCACCTTGGTAGCACATGCCATAATATATAGTTGTCACATTTGTTTAAACATGACCATGTAATACTTGTCATATTTTGGATTTGGATTAAAAATTTTATAGTTTATAACGCTTACCTTTTGGGTTATCATAGGTGAACATGATTTGGTCAACACTTTACATTATTATAAATTGGACTATAGTTAAGAATTTTGCAAGTCAAAATGAAATGATTTTGTTTAAAACATGAGGCTGGCCCCTTTGCATGATGACTCACCCCTCGACATGTTTTTCGATGGAAACCTAACTTGGTTTGAGTTTGTTTTGAAATTCGGTGATGATCCTGGGCCATTGATTTATGTACTTGATGCATTCGATGTCGTCGATCTTGGAATATGAGTTAGAGTGTCTAACCCGATAATTAAGGTGGTCGGTGGGAATTGACCATAGTTACTTGCTTTGATTTTGGAGCTTGATCCTTTTCCTTTGATCTTTATGCTTTTGATTTGCAGCCATTGATCCTTTAACCATGGTTGAGTTCTGTTGATTCGCCTCTCGAGTTTACGTGGTAAAGGAAGATCAACCATAATGATCACTTCATTTTATTTTTCACTATGCGGGTGAAGCCCTGGAAAAAATTTGTTCGAGACCATTGTTTGAAGCATTTGAATTTAGTCCCTTCTACGAAAATGGTTCTCTGTCCCTTTTTCTCTTGAGCTCTCTGTGTGGCTATACATATGATCATTTCTGAGCTTTTGAGTGATTATGGGAGTGTCATTGTTGATTCTTCTAGCTCTGAGCTTCATTTGGTTTCTGTTTTACTTCGTTGGATGGCTGCCATGGTGGTGAGAGCTTGGAGCTCATTTTCTGTATTATTCCTTTGGTGGCCATCACCATCATGTAGTCTAGTTTCCTATGTCTTCACCTTCGTGGAGTTATGCAAGCTTATGGGTAGACAACGTCGTTGGCACTTGAGCTTGGGATTTAGCTATTCTCGGTGTTTGATTTTATGCCCTTTTTGGGCTCTGTAAGGATTTTGTAGGTCTTGATCTATTTGTACTCTATGACCATTCCTCTTATTGAGATTGACTTTTAGTTCTCTGGTAATGCGGTAATTGCTTGTGGGTTAGAGATCGACCTTTTCATAAAATATCTTTGTGCCTTGTGAGTTTTACAAGGATTCTGTAGAAGGTATGGTCACCATTTCTGTGAGCTTGAAGATCGACTATGTAGCTATCATACTGTTCGATGAGGGAAGTAAGTCTTGACCTCCTTGGGTATTACTGTTTCTTCTTTGTTGCTATTTTGACCTTAAAAACTGATAATCTATTCTTTTCTTTACATTTCCTATGTTTTTGTGGCTCGGCCTTGGTCATTTCGAGTTGAACCTCATTCTGAGCTTGCTCTTCTTTCTCTGAACTTGATGATTCCTCGAGGGTTTTGATAGATCCAATTTTAGTCAGTGAGTTCTTTCTCCCTCGTTTCTCTGATTTCTTGATACCCATTAATGTTTTTATCAATGGTCAGGATCTGTACACTTTTACTCTGATACTACAACTTGAATATGATTTTAATGGGAATGAAAATCTCTGAAATACTAGAATATTTCTTTGACTTGGATATGTATGAGTTTTCTGATTCAAAGTTCTTCCACCTGAGTTTGTGTTCTGAATAATATGTCACTCTGTTTACTTGCTACTTGGATCCATTCCTTATAAAAATTATCCCTTGAATGTAGACTGTTGTACTTTATGTTGTATAAAGAGGCCTCCTTTTGATGATCATTTGAGTGTTTGTAATTATTGGACCTGTGTATGAATGTGTTTCTAATTCTTTTATTGTTCTCATTCAATCCTTTAGCCTTTTCTAGAACTTACTGGCCTTCTAGCTCTATTAGTAACCTTTTACTCATTGTGGGTTCCTTCACTAGTTGTGCCACTAGATGTTCAACCACTGTGTGAACTGTTATTACATTGAAAAATTCACTTGTTTCTTGTGAGAGATTTTATGGATTCTGAGATGTTTTGAAATTTTGTGGACACCCTTGATCTCTAAAATCTTGAGCTCTGAAGCTATACTGTAGCAGTCTGTAGACTTAATACTTGCTTCATTTCTGAGAACTGTACTTTGGGATGGCTGCATTTTGTGAATGTTATCTCAAAAATTCATTTTCTTCAGTTGCTAAGCTATAATGAGTACTCTAAAATTCTTCACTTTGATGACTGAAAGTGTAGTTCCCATTTCTTTTCTAGCATTATATACTGTATTTTCTTTTATTACAGCTCTGGTATGTATGCTGGAAAAGTCGTAAATATCCATTTTTCATGGCGAAGCCCTATCAAAATTTTCCTGGAATTCCTTAATTTATTCCTTTTTCAGCTGTAGTAGTTGTATTTTCTTATTCATAATATAAAACATAACACTTCATGTTGAAGTTGAATTGGTAAATAAAAAATGAGACATCATAGTTGTTTATCTTGATCATGACATATTTATTGCTTTTCGTATCACTTATTTGATTTAAATAATTCCTTTAAAGCATGTAGTAGTTGAAATCAACATGATGAAAATTTGTAAATTTCCATTTTACATGGCGAAGCCCTATCAAAATTTTCCTAAAATATCTTTTTTTGTTTGATTTTCATTGAACCCTTTATTATTAGCCAGCTTCAACTTTCTTGAAATCTTATTCTTCCTTTCGCTTCAAACCGAAACATGTACTTCTATTTTCAAGTCTCTTTTTTTTTCTGTAACTTCTTCCATTTATAGAAAATATTGAGTTGAGTTACATTAATCTTTCTTTTTAGCATGTACTTATGACTTTTCTATTTCTTCTTGGCACAACCTGTACCTACACACTTAAGAAAATAGTTAGAAAATACTTAGGATTTTTTGCCTCTCTTTTATCCATGTTTTCTTTGTTTCCTTTCTCTTTCTTCTTTCTAAGTGAGTAGAGCATGTATGCTATCTGATCTTCAAGTTAATTTTATCTCTTGTTTTGAAGATATTCATATGCACGAACTAGGACAATAAAGAATATGAATTGATCTCTGAGATCATAACTGACAGTTCATCTTTTCTTCTTTTCAGGTATAGTGACTTCTACAACGAAGATGAAGACGGAATACAAGCTAGGATGGAGCTACTCTAAACAACAAAGAAAACCCCAAGGCAATTATGGGTTCACTCATACTCTTTACTTTCTTTTTCATGCATGTGTACCTCTTATTTCAGTAGTTGTACTTTACTTTCCAGTTACATCCCATGACTTGTGTGGGAACATTTGAAATTTCTTTATGAATAAAACATTGGATTTTGTAAATGAGTTGTATGTTTCTTTTTGGAAAATTTCTATGTGGATTGATGATGAACTAAACAACTCGTCATTTAATTGAATGTATTAATCATGAAAGTAAGAACATTAATGAGAACCTATAACATTTAGTAATGAAATCTGATTTCTACAAATCTGCACTTATGTTTGCTGTCCCAAAACTCAAGACTTCACCTATTCTTCAATTCGGTGTCTTCATACAGATAACACAACTATCCTTCAAGGCCCTTGTGCTATTTTGTTGAAGATATCATGAAATTCCAAACTATGTGATTTGTTACATTTTGTTAAAGCACACATAGCTACAGATTTCAATTAATCATTAATTAATTCAGCAATAACCAATAATATCAAATCTCCCTTAGCTTAGGTATACTTCACCAATACCTTTCATTTTAACGAAGAAGTTTCAAGTTGCCCATTTTTGCACAAGTGCAAAAATTGTCAACACAACCCTTTAATTATAGGAAATTTAGTAGTGACTGAATTTGGAAGAAAATATATGGAAAGTGGCATAAACATGCCCAAAGTCTTGATTGATATCTTGACTCGGAAAAAGTCCCAAATGTGAAGAATTGGCTGACTATATACTAATGATTTTCACCCATGAATAGATTGATTCAACAAAAGGCTATGAGAAAGAAGGAATAGTCCCTGTGCTACTGGAGCTTACATTGTTGGGTAGTACTCTTTCCCAAAATAGAGATATGAGAATTTAAAAATGTCTTAGAGATTACAAGTGTGGGGTTACAATGCTTGTTTCTAGTCCAGTGACTGCTAGAGTGTGGGATACAAGGAGACAATTGAGTTCCCTAGATGATGTGACATACATGAAGTTGCATAAGAGGGCTATAAAAAATGGAGGAAAGTTGACTCCTTAAATGGTGGTTTCTCATTGTTTTAACTGGCACTTTCACATGAAGAAACAAAATAACCAGATTAATGGCAGGAATCATTTGATCTTCTCATTGTGAGCATTTGGGATCCTTTGGTCTTCGAAGGGACATAACCAAGAATTCATAAGAAATTTTTGGGATAAGAAATTGGCTTTAAAGAGGGTGTTACAGTGAATCGGTGAATGTATGAGTGGGTAGCACCAAGTGAGTTACCAAATGTATGAGTAGGTAACTTAATTAAGGATTTGTTTGTATCTAGAGAATGTTGTTTCCTAATTTTTATGGGTTATTAGTTTCCAATTGACTACTTTTTTACAAAAATTTAAAAATTACCTTTACCATTTAACATCTTGTCTATATAACATTTGCTCAAGTTTTCATTGAAATTTTACTTTAGCTTACCAGATTTTCCAAAAAAACTATAACCTGAGGAAATTTGATCACCATTGCATGCTTTTAAAGAAGTTTCTACCTCTTAAATTTTTATTATATTTGCTACACTCTGGTAAAGTATGAAAATCATCTTCAAATCCATTAATCGGTGACTAAAATATGGTTCTGCAGGTGCCCTTGTTTTTCACAGGTAGTAACAGGGTTAATTTCTCTTTAGAAGAAATCCATATTTCCTTATGGAGTGCAGGGAAAAGTAGTGATCCCTTCATATTAAAACTACAATTTTATCAAGCCTTAATCAATAATCTTCATTTGGAAAGAAATTAGTTGTAAGTACCATGGATCATGATTTTTCCCCTTCTGTATAAAATTTCCCTTACTACAGATTGCAAAACCAAAGAATTACATTTTGCACTGTTAATTTTATACAATTAAATATAAATGTTGCAGAAGCAAGCCTGGATCCAATCTTTGGCTGTGAGATTTTAAGCATCAAAACTGTATATTTTAGTGTACCTTGACTTAGTGAATATAGAGGAGTTTGTGGCACAAACTTCCAATATCAATTGGCTCAAGATTTGGAAGAGCTCTTCTAGAATTCTTGTGACCGCCGGACAAAACCACAAAATGAATACATGGGCTATTGGCAAGCCCAATGCCCTTTTGGTCAGTTGCAAACTTCTCTTTGATTTGGATATTTTTAATCCCTTTATCAAGCCAGTATGAATGATTATGGTGATCATCTTTCATGTTTCCATCTAATTTTTTCCAGCAACACATTAGTATATATGTCGAGTTTTATTTTTGGGCATTGGGTTGTTCCTGTGGAGAGCACAATATTCTGAAGCTATGCTCAATAGTATCTTGATATTTACAAGGCCAAGGCTTGAAATTTCTTTTACAAACGCAAGTATTTTTAAGCTTAAAATTTTCAAACTATTTTTAAAACAATAATGCTTATTGGATGGTACTTACCTGCTATATATAGTATAGCATTGACAAATTGACCACCATGGGTTTTAAAATAACCTTATTCCTTTCGTTTTGATTGTTTTTGTGCGATAGGGTGTTTATATTGCAATTAGTGGAAGTAACAATGTGAAATCTTACCAGCATGTAATAAGGAAAAGGGGAATTTTTTTAAAACAACACAGAAAATAAAAAATGCACTTTTCCTATTTAGCGTGAGTCAAATCCTCCAAGCCAAATCACCTGACATTTTTTTAGTTTGCACAACCATAACCTTTATTCGACAAGAATATACCTTGCACCTCAGTATGTTGTACTTTGTGCCTTCGTCCTTGTGATCCTTCTTGCCCCTTTTCATGTTCCAATAGCAACACAAATGCTCTTCTAGGAAAATCTCAAGCTTCAGTCCCTTGTTTCCCTACTTTCTGAGTGTTTATGCTTTAGGAAAATCCATTGGTTGTTTCTCATGGGACCAAATTGTGCATGCAACAAATTATTCCTTGTCACAGAGTTAAGCCATGTCTTCTCCTTCTAAATCAGTTTCTAATGCTTACAACTACACTAAGACATGACTTTGGTTTATGGAATTTAGTCTGCGGAAAGACTAGGACAATCAAGATGGGATTTTCTGCAGACATTAGAACTGTATTATCCAGTTTAAGCTGAAGATTGAATTATGTTAAGCCAGCCCCTATACGATGTAGGATGACTTAAGTATATTCACCACATGCCTTCAATCTTATCTGAACTGCATTGTATATGTTGCTTCCTGAACCAATTGGAAGGGATGAGATAGACTTAAATAGTATTCATCCCATGACTTCAATCTTATATTGAGTTGAGAGAGCTTATCCTTTTGAACCACCCAAACTTCATTTGTCTAATTGAAGTTGAACTACTCCTTCAGTAAATTTATCCCATGCCTTCTTTGTTGATTTTGTTTGAAGCTTTACTTTTCACTATTAATTCCTTGCATATCATGCTAACATAAATTACTTGTTTCATTTTTTTGCCAAAAACTATTCACCAATGCAAATGCCATACTATGTTTACACACCTATACCAAAAGTACATGCAATGCAAGAGAATTAAAAAATAACCATTTAATACTAAACTTCATACTCTTCAGCGCCTCTACATGAAACTTGTACATTAAAAAAATATAATATGTCAGTGTAGGTAACACTCTTGTATCTAACACTTGCATCTTTTTTCCCCCACTTACCTTCTGCAATCAAACTACAATTTTTTAAATTCAAAAATAATATAATTTTATATCCCACCTCCTAATGTCCTAGTCACAACGTAACCTTACTCCTCTTGGAGCGACCACTAGTAATACCCTCTCAATAATATAACCTTATCATCCTTATGTATACCTATTTCTTATGCCCTAGTATGTGCCCTAATCCACTTAGAAATTCCTTACAATAATCCAATTTTGTCGTTGTATATATGTCCTGTCGATCTCTTCCATGTTCCACATGATCTTACACTAGTAATCACAACCCAAGTTAAAGTGGAAAAACTAATATAGGAAGTAAGGAAACCGAGGTTAATATGATTTGCAAATAAACATATGTTAAATTAAATTAATAAAGTGGAAAGAAACTATTAGGTTTCTTCAATGAGTTTGAAGAAAGCCTACACAAAAATGGTATTTCATATGTTGAGAAAAATTATGTTGAAATGAGTGGTTCTTGAACTCTTTGGCATTTGTGTAAAAGATTGCAAATTCTACAATCCAATATTTATTATCAAGCATACAAAAACACAATGCAAGTTTAGTTACTTCTTATTTGTACCTTGACATTCTCAAGAGTAGATACCTTGATTGATAATATTTATGTCAAGTTTTATAAAAGTAGACAAAAAATCCATCTAGCCACATAGGACGTCCATTTGAAGCCATAGATTATGTTTGATTTCTCAATATTGTTCCTATGTTGTTCTCTAGGTCAACATTATTTGAGAATTGATAAATTTCAATGAGATGAGAATAATAAAGGTGTTGGACCAAAAAAATTCTACATTATATTTTGTAGATTTAATATTTTTTTCTCATCGCAAAATTAAAATACAATTACAAAAATAAAAATAACGATATACCTAGAACTATCCATGGATCTAATATATGTATAAGAAACACACCTAAAGGATAATTCTAAATTATCCATTACTTACCCTCCCCCACACCACCACCCCCTCGAGACACACACACACACAATGGATTGCAAATACAACAAATATTAATAAAATCTATATGCTCACAAATACATTTAATATAATTAAGACCCTTATAAATATAATATAATAATTTACACCTACTTTCCTAGAAAGTTTTCCAAAATTGAAAAATTAGGGTTGCTGCGGGCAAGGAACAAGGGCTGCGGAGGAGTTTGAGCGTACCGTAAATGAAAAGGAAAAAGTTGCGGCCAAGAGTGGAAGCCGCCAAAGTATGAACCATGTTGTGGAAGGATAGAGAGGGGCATGGATGTTTTTAGCAAGCCGCGAAACACAACCATCAAAGCCGCAGGTAAAAGAAAACTGAAAAAAGACCACAGATAGAAGGAAGTGGTCTATGGATGTTGACTTAAATATACACCACAATGGATAAACTGTGGGTCAATTAGAAAAGGTAGTAGAGCCATATAATGATTAGACAAAGGCACGAGGTCAAAAACTACATGAAACTAAAATAGAAAATCATGTATCAAAGAAAAATGATAGTTTTCCATGGGAAACTTAAAGTGGATTGAAATTCTCAATCTAGAGATCTGATTTTCCTAAATCTAACATCGTTAAAGAAATATTAACGTTCTCTACGCACTAGAAATCAGATTTCATGGTTGTAGGTGGGAAAAGCAGAGGAAGACATTTCTATAGCATGCAAAAAGGGACTATTCTAGGTGACGTAACCACAAAAATTTAATGTAACATGGGTGTCATTCCTTCTTCAAAACGTTAAATGGGTGGGGAAGTGGGTTTTCAGAGGTGTGCATATTTTTTAGTGAATTTAATGAAAGTGGTTATATGGTGGAAGAAGGAATTTGAATTTCCCTCTCTTTTCTTCTTCTTTCTTCTTCTTCCATTTTTCTATATATTGTAAAGTGATGCCTAGTTTTAATGTTGGATACTTTGGGAATGCAAGGACATCACATAAGTGTTGTGCAAGTGTTCAAAAGGTTCACATGCCTTGGATTACATTTCTATAAATATTTTACAACTTCCTCTTGCGTTGTAATGATCTGTGCATAATATTTAAGCAATAAAATATCTAGTTTTATGGCTCGTTTCTGCCTTAGTTGTTGTTTTATTGCATTCCCTTTCCTTGCATTCACTCCCAATAGTTTTGTATGTGATGTTTCAATATTTGTGTCTATTGTGCATCATGAAAATGCAATTCTAGATGCGGTTTTGAACTGTGGATTTCATTTCTGCCCTCTTCATCATCGTTTTCTCCCATTTTCTCTCTTGCTGAAGTATTCATCCCCTTATTTTGGTGTTATCACCTTCTCTAGTTTAGGTTTCTATTTTATGCATCTCCTTCTCACCCTGGTCCCTTGGAATATTAGAGTAGAGTTAGATAGTTGCATTTCAATTCCTAGGAGTAGTGTAGCAATAGAGATAAGTAGAGGAAGTTGGAATTCTCCAGAGTTCTATCTCAGTTTGAGTCCCACAACTTTGAGACAATCCCATGTTGCCTCAAAGACCTAGATCCTTGTGATTTAGGATGGGTGCAAATTTGAGATCCAAAAATTTTGGCACGCCCGGTGGGACATTGAAATTAATATTTCTAGTTTTATCAAGTTTGGATGTGTATATAGATAAAGTTATATCGTTTGAAGGATTTTTAGCAACACATCCGGTGACTCCATTCAAAAAATTGGTTGGTTTCAACAATTTAAACTGTCACCGATTCATGAGAAGGATACAAACACGATCTTAGGTAAGAGAAGAAGGCATATTTGAATACTTGTAGCTATCTCTAGGAAGTTAAAGTAGAGGAATATAGATTCGAGAGATCTTCATCTCTACCAAACAGAACTCTTTCCACACCTCTACCTGGTAGGCCTTTCTTACAATCCACTAGAGTTATTAGACCCATCAGAATAGCTCCACAACAACCCAATCTATTTATTGATTTCACTAGCAGTAGTAAACTTTCCCTAAATGCTCGTAATCCCATCCCAAAGAGCAGCCTTAAAAATATCCCAATTTTTATAGGGGAAAATCATATTACCCTAGATGATCAAATTCAAGATATTGCAAATGTTTTTTCCATACATGAAATTGTTGAGATGGATATATATTTAAAACATTTGGATTCATCATTTAAAGGAAAAGCTTTACATTGGTTCAAAATCCCAACCATGGGATCAATTATAAATTTGAATGAATTGTGTACAACTTTGTACAATCATTTTGGAGAAAGAGAAGACAAATTATCTCTTTTGGAGTAGTTGACTACAATCAAGAGAGTACTAAATGAACAAATGACATATTTCAAATTCATATTCTAGAGAACGTGGGATAGAATTCCAGTTCTTGTGAGACTTACAAGAGAAGGTGTTTATCTTTACTTCTTAAAAGCTATTAATTCTGATATATCTTTCATGATATAATCCATGGGAGGGATAACTCTACCAGAAGCCTATGCAATTGTAATTAGAGCTAAAAATAGATTGATACAACCCAAGAAATTCTCCCTAGGCCACCCATGCCCTTATATCTTGGATTGCCACAAGCCGCCAAACCCGTTATTTTTCCTATTTCGAGCCAAATCGCAGCTACGACATCCACTTCCTACTTTCCAGCAAAGAAAAACGAAGATGAGGATATGAAATATCTAATTAGAAATTTTACCAAAAAATTCATATCCCTAGAGAAACAACAAGCTCAATCCTATAGAAACTATCAAAATTAGGGGCAATCTTCAAATCAGGGATATCAACCATATACAAATCTACAGTCCAATCAAAGATACACACATAATTAGAAAAACAATAGATGGAAAGGTCAAAGTGTTCCTCTTCCATTGGCAACAATTCCTCCTCCACAAGCACTTTCTACTCCTCGGCTCTAGTGAGGCATTGGTTCCATTACAAAACCTTATGACTCGAGAAATTGGGTCATGTTTCCCATGTAATTTTTGCATGATCAATTAATTTGTGAAAGATAAATACATCTTGAACCATACATGGTTCAAGTCTCTTTCAGTCAGTAAGAACCACTCCTGGAAATACCCACTTCAAACAAAGAAGTAGTCTAAGAAGATAACAATGAGGTCAATCTCATGTTATTTCGAGATGAACATTTTTATGCGGTCAATCAAGTGGCGGGTAGCTCTAACAGACCTCAAATCAATGTTACTTGATAATATGCAAAATAAGAAAAGGATGTTGAAATCATAACCTTCATCTTTTGTGGGTCAAAAAAATGTCGTGGCTAAGGAGAAAGAAGTCGCCTTGGACAAGATCAAGTTTCTTGAGGCACTGCTAAAGCTACATTTGACAAAGAAGCCATAGTTCTACCAAAACTACCTATTCAAATGTCACAACAACATAGAAAGGACACTAACATGTCGTAGATACGAAATCCATGGTCCTTCCACTAATTACTTTGTTGAAAAAATTAAGAATAACAATTTCCATGTCACAATGTGGGATGCTTTGACTATTCAATCACAACATGATCTTGTGTCTCGAGGCCCTCAAACAATTGCCTCGGGAAGATAAAGGGGTGTAGAAAACTCATGCCGCATTCATGTATGTCAAGAAAAGGAATATCAAGTAAGTAAAAGTGTCAAAATCCCACCTTTTTACATGTCTCTAATTATGGGTAAACACTTGGTGCACAACTATATGATAGATTCATGAGCTAGTACCTTTGTAATACCCAAGAAAATTTTTGATATCCTAGGTCTCAAATATAGTCCCGTGTCTAGGGATTTTTTCAACTTGATGGGTCAACTATGGGTGTATTGGGAGTAATTAAAAACTTGAGTTAACCCTTCATGCCTTCCCAAGCCTCACCATAACTCATGACATATCAGTAATCAACCTACCTCCCATGTTTTCCATTTGCTTTTCTAGATATTTCACTGCTAAGGTAGGCGGCTATTTGTCTTCATATTGGACTCACATGCTTTTGAGAACTAGATATGGTACAAGATTTACCATACAAGTTGAGCCCATCTTTTCCTACCATATTGAGTCATATGATCCCACTCCTATCCAATAAAAATATCCTAATACAAGAATAACATGAGAAAGTTTTAGTTCCATATGAGCAACCTATTTCACTTTCAATGCCTTATTTATTACTAGATGAATGGCTAGAGAGAGATCATGATTTTTATCACTAGGAAGAAGAACTAAAAGACCTTTGAGACTAGTCTCGGTACCTATTTCATTCTCCAAGAAGTATCTATGATACTGTGACATTCAAACTAGAAAAGGAAAGTCCTTCTAGACTATGAAAGATTTTATTCGATGGTTCTAGAAGCGAGAAAAGAGTTGAGGCGGGTGTTGTGCTAATATCTCCGATGAATAAAAATTATTCTTTTCTCACACTTGCAATTTTCATGTTCTAATAATGTGGGTGAGTACGAAGCATTTATATATAGTATTTTGATTGCTCAATAAAGGAAAATCAAAGAGTTAAATTTCTTTGGAAATATTAAACTAGTCATTCATCAAGTTAGAGGTAAATGTGCTACAAATAGAAAGTTTTTGAAGGCTTACAAACACATAGTTTGGGATCGGCTAGAAGGATTTAACACCATTAACCTATAAGTTGTGCCTAGAAAGTTGAATAAGGATGCCGATCAAATGATAGCTCGCTTTCTCAATTTTCCTCGAGTAAGATCTTGTTAAGGTTAATGTGTAACATATGAAAATGGTGGTCGGACCATCTATTCAGACAAATCATACTAGTTGGCAAGTTTTTGAAAATGATGGAAAAATTATCGAGTTTTTACAAAACGAAGCCGATTTATCCTCAAAAATGCAATTTGATTTGCAAGAACTCTATGGTGATCACATAAATCAATTGAAAACAGATAAATTTATGAAGGGATTTGTCACTCTTTAGATGATCTTCAGTCTAGATGATGAATTCAAATATATGGAGAAGAATATGGCGAGTAAAACAAGAAGATTTCTAACTAGTCACAATTGTACCTAGTAAAGAGATTCTTCTTGGAAAGGTATGTAATGAAAGTGAAACAAATACTTTCATCTCCTTGTGCAAAAAAATTTAGTGATTTGTTTTCATGGGACTATGAAGATTTAAAAGAATTTAATCTAGATATAGTTTAACATTCTATTGATCTTGATCCCAACATCAAGCCAACTAGATAGAAACAGAGGCCAATTAATCCCAAAATTGAGCCCCTCATGAGAAAGGAATTATCCAAACTCATTAAGGCCAAGATAATTTTTCCTATTAAGTACTCTACTTGGGTGGCAAATCTAGTTCCAGTAAGGAAGAAGAACAGAGAAATCAGGCTTTGTGTTGATTTGGAGACTTGAATAAAGCATCTCTAAAGGATCACTATCATTTACCTTCCTTGAAGCGCACTCATAGAAAGTAGCAGGAGCTCGAGATTTTAATTCTTGATGGCTATTCCAGTTTCAACGAAGCTCAAAGTTAAAGAAGAGAATCAATGCAAAATTGCGTTCACCACAAAATGGGAACATTTGCATACAAAAAAATGCCCTTTGGCTTATCAAACGTAGGTGCCACCTTCCAAAGAGCAATGGACATTGCTTTCAAGGGGTACATCAATCAATTCATCTTGGTTTACCTAGATGACATCACTGTCTTCTCAAAATGGAATGCGAGATCATATGAAGTACCTAGAGAAAGTACTTGAAAGATACAGGGAATTTGTGTCTCTCAATCCCAAGAAATAAAACTTTGCAGTCCTTAGGGGTAGGCTATTTGGGCATGTTGTTTTAAAGGAAGGAATTACTATTTATCTAGAAAGAATCTCAAAGCAATTTTGGCTCTTTCCTTACCAGCTCACAATAAGGCCTTGTATTCTTTCCTCAGGAAAATCAACTTTATTAGGCGCTTTATGCCTAACTTTGCAAGTTTGATAAAGCCTATTAGTCTCATGCTCAAAAAGGATTTATCTTTTAAGTGGATCGGGAAGGGAAAATACAACTTTGAGAAGATTAAACAATATAATTTTTCAAGCTCCTACATTTATCAAACCCGACTATAACAAATATTTCATTCTTTATGCTTACGGGGTGAAATCCAATATAGCCGTGGTTTTCACCCGGAAGAATTATCAGGTCAAACATTTAAATATTATGAGCTCAAGTACAACCACATTGAAAATAAGGTGTTTCCTATCATGATAGCTCTCAAAAATTCAAGAGTATCAGTAATGATAACTCGCATTAAAGTTTTAGTATTAAATTCTAGTGTCTGAGACTTCATCATGGGAGTAGAAATACATAAAAATGAGTTGGATGGGTATATGAAATTATGGAACATGATGTGATCATTAAGGCCAAAAAATTGATAAGAGGAAGGGAATTATGTGAGCAGTTGGATTTAGACACTATGGAACCCTAGGAAACCTCGCTAATGAATGAAGAACTTCCACATGATACGATATTCAACGAGATGATGGAGGCTTAACATATGATCATAGTTATATTACTAATATGGCTAGGTTCCTTTCTACTAGCAGATATCCTCTCAGGGGTTAAGAAATACAAAAAGAAGACATATCAGGTTGCAATCTATTCCTTATGCATTGATTGGTGGCGTATTGTTCAAAAGGAATCTAGAAAATGTGCTACTAGGGTGCATTAAAGATGAGAAATGTGAAAAGGTTCTGAATGAGTTCCATGTTAATTTCTTAGGTGAACATTTTTCTTCTAAAGCCACAAATATGAAAATCCTAAAAGCGGGATACTTTTGGCCCACGTTGTTCATGGATTCTCATAGATGGGTGAAGAAATGTAAGGAATGTGTGCTCTTCACTGGTAAGAAAAGATTGGTGGCTCTCCCACTTCATCCAATCTAGGCATATCATCCATTTACACAATGGGGTCTTAACTTCATTGCAATGATAAAACTTGTATCTAGTCTCGGTCACAAGTGGGTTTTAACAACCAAATATTATTTTACCAGGTGGACAAAAGCTGCGGCATTGAAGGAAGACACAAAATCAGTTATCCTAGATTTTCTTGAAGAAATTGTTACAAGGTTTGGTGTCCCACAAACTATTATTTATGATAATGCAAAGGATTTATTAGGATAAAATATTTCTGATTGGGCTCTTGGCCTTGGCGTCTATCTTAAGAATTCCTCCAATTATTACACCGAAGGAAATGGGTTGGTGGAATCCACTAACAAAATTTAGATTAGAATCATGAAGAGGACAATGGATGTCAACCAAATGTGGTGGCACACAAAAGTGAGAAATGCTCTCTGGGAAGACATGATAACAATGAAGAAAGCTATTGGTACTTCTCCCTACAAATTGGTATATGGAAAAGAAGCTAGATTTCCTCTGTGAATGGATCTTCTTTCACTCAAATTATCTCAGTGATGGAATTTGAAGGTGCACATAAAAGGGATATCGAAATGGCGAGAATTAGTAGAGTTTGAAAAAAATATAAATTCTACCATGGTGGGGCTAAAACAACATCAGTCATCAACCAAATGGTGGTTTAACATAAAGGATAATGATATGGGATTCAGGTTTAGACATCTAGTCTTCAATTGGGATGTGGATAGAGATAAACCATGAAAGCTTAAAGAACTCCAAATTTGATGCAATTTGAAGTGGGCCATACATCATTACCGCTTGCAAGGTCGCCGACTCATTTAATTTAATTGATCTTGATGGGAATTTGTTTCGAATCCTAGTAAATGGGATTTACCTCAAACCTTATCATTAAGGTATTTCATTGCATCTTATACATAGTAGTGTAGGATTTGAATTCCTTTAAGTTCTTTCAACGCATTATTTTACTAGTAGTGTAGGTTTCTTCCCCTAAATTATTTTCATTGTATTTTTACTTGAAGGTATTCTTGTGCAAAATTATCATTGCATTTTGAAAGTTGGGATACAAATAAATTTAAGGCGTCCATGATCAGTTGCATTCATCTCAGAAAATCAAATACAGACCAACTAATTAGATTTAGGAAATCAATTTTAGATCAAACTTCAAATCATCAGGTTGAATCCATGCTCAATGGATTCCACAGGTTATTGATCAGTTGATCTAGAAGGAAAATGGCCCTATGAGCCACCGAAAATGTTGTTCTTTTTTGCACCCTTGCAAAAACTGAACAACTTGGGATGTCATGGGCAAGGAATAAGCATTGCGGAGGATTTTAAGAATACCACAAATGAAAAGGAAAAAATAGTGGATAAGTGTGGCATCCGCCAATGTCCAAACCTTTCCGTGGAAAGATAGAAGAAGTTTGTGGATGTTTTTAGCAAGATATGAAATACAAGCATCAAAGTTGTAGGTTAAATTAAAACGAACAAAGACCACAGATTGAAGAAAGGGGTCCATAAATGTTGAGTCAAATTCATGCCACATTGGATATACCATGGGTTAAGAAGAAAAGGTAGTAGAGCCATAGAATGATTAGACAAATCCATGAAGGTCGAAACCCACATGAAACTAAAAAAAAAAATTCATGTATCAAAGAAAAATGGTATTTTTCCGGGAGATACTTAAAGTGCATTTAACTTCTTAATCCAGAGAGATTTGATTTTTGCAAATCTAACTTCATTAAAGAAATCTTAATGTCATCTTCACACTAGAAATTCAGATTTCATTGTGGTAGGTGAGAAAAGTAGAGGAAGTCATTTCCGGCATGTAAAAGGGACTATTCCAGGCGGTGCAAGAACCAAAATTTGATTCGGAATGGACGTTATTGCTTCATCAAAAAGGCAAATGGCATGGGAATTGGGTTTTCAAAGACGTGTAGATATTTTCATATAATATAATGAAATTGGTTGGATGGTGGAAGAAGAAATTCAAATTTCCCTCTCTTTTCTTCTTATTTCTTCTTCTTCCATTTTTATATATATTGTAAAAAGATGTCTAGTTTTAATGTTTGATACTTTAGGACTGCAAGGGGATCACGTAAGTTACGTGTAAGTGTCCAAACTGGTTGAATGTCCTGGATTTAATTTTTGTAAATTATTTTCATCTTCCTCCTACGTTGTAATGATATGTGCATAAGCTTTCAACAATAAAATCTCTAGTTTTGTGACTCATTTCTGCCATACTTTTTGTTTTGTTGTATTCCCTTTGCTTTCATTCACTCACATGTGTGTTATATGTGTTGTTTCATAATTTGTGTCTATTGTGCATCGTGAAAATGGAGTTACGGAAAAAATTTGAACTTTGGATTTCATTTCTGCCCTCTTCATCATTAGTTTCTCCCATTTTCTCTCTTGCTAAAGTATTCAACCCCTTATTTTGGTATTTTCACCCTCTCTAGTTTATGTTTCTATTTTATGCATCCCCTTCTCACTGTGGTCCCTTGGTATATTAGAGTAGAGTTGGATAGTTTCATTTCAATTCCTAGGAGTAGTGTAGTAGTAGAGATAAGTAGAGGACGTTGGCTTTCTCTAGAGGTCTGTCTTAGTTTGAGTCCCATAACTTGGAGACAGTCCCATCTTACCTTAAATCCCTATATCCTTGTGATTTAAGATGGGTGAAAATTTGAGCTCCAACAACTATATTATCCTTTATCTTCATCTTTCTAGGAGATGACCATGTAAAGAACCTATTAGCCTAGAGGATCAATTCTTGGTATGAAAATAACTATTCCAAACAAGAATTTCATTGTGTCGGTTTTACTACCTTTTTCTATGTTGTATCAAATACACATCGAAGGCTGCATATGTGGTGTGTAAAACTCAAACAACATAAATTCTAGAGTCTTTTTACATACATAAATTTTAGTGAATGTAACTACCACAATAATTAGTGCTTATCGTGTGATAGGATGGCCAAAACCTACACCGCATCAATCACATCCATGAAGAGGTAAACAACATGAAAACCAAGGAATAATCACACCCACATTTTTATCTAATGAAGAGCTGAAAGATAGTTGATACATTCATCAAGATAAAAACAATCAAGCTACTTCATTGCTTAGCTACGTTTTTCTTGTAAAACTGTTCTAGTAGCCTAGAGTGGCTAACATTTGAATTTTTTTAATCTTTCAAGAAAACCTTGTCCCACACCATACCATGTTATCACATCTTGGTCGTATGTAAAAACTACGTAAAAATAACCAACTTTCTTGAAAAACTTCATTTGTTATGATTTACCTTCTTTGTACACTTATTAGTTTCTTGAGATCTTTCCACAATTCAAGAAAAGTTTGGATTGTTTTATCTTATTATACATCCACCACCTTATTACTTGTTCCATGCACTCAATCCAAGATAAAATAACTAACCATAAATTGATCTAATGAAGAAAGACTCTAAAGCTCTTACTTTTCCTCCAAACTTGCCTCTATTGCCCTCAAGAATAATCATCTTGGTGATTTCATGGTTGGGAGGATTGGATCCCACAACAAAATAATTATTTCTTCAAGTACCCTTTTGCCTTATGATTATGTGTAGTAAATTTCATCACCCAACCCCTTGATCTTCCCTAAACAATACACCTTTTGTTTTCTTGTACATTTTACTTCCACTAGCCCAGGTTTAGAAAATTTCAGTCATCACTTACATTATATGGGGTTATCCAAAAACAAAATTTTTTTGGTACCCATTACCTTTATCTACTTGTGTGAAAAATTTCAATTTTGATTGCTATGTCTACACCCTACTTCCTTTGTATTTTGATCTTCCTGATTAGGTCTTTACTTGTGTACAAAGTCCTTCTAGAAAATTGTCATCAATAACTTTCATGAGGTTTCTCGCTTTAATACCAAAGCTTCTCCAGCAGTTAGGTAATCCTAGGTCAAGAATTTATACAAAATTACAATCTTTTCTATTGGTTCACATGCAAGATGCTCATATTTTTCCTCTTTTAATCCTAGTTATGTTTTGTACAAGCCCGAAAGACTAGGTTTTGTTATATATCTCTCTAAAAATTGATTCAAGATACTTGATTTTCCGAAGGGCCCGTTCCATCAACATGCATGATATTATCTTCACAGTAAAAAGGAATTATTTGTTAAAACTTAAAAATACATAAACTCCACATCATTTTACTATGCATGACATTGTTTCTAAGAACAAAACAATCAATGTACTAGCTCTTATATGTAATGATTAATCCAATGATAATCTTAGTCAAGTTCTCACATTTCACACTCTCCTCCGGTAGTTTTTTTCTTTTCACGAAGCCTTTTATGATTTCTAAATAAAAAACAAGGTGTATTCAAACTATAACTCTGTCTCGAGTTGGTTTTATACATACAATGAAAAGAATGCCATATGCAACCTTAACATAAATCTTCCACACCTCTTCAAATAAATATAATGAAAGATCACGCCTTCATTCAACAATATCTTGCCCATGCTCTCATAATCCTTGCAAATAGGCAACATAGCCATAGTGAAATGCATTAGATTAGTCACTCACAATCGAATATAAAATCACATCAAAGTTCTTCCCTTAATAGAATAACCAAGAAAAATTCCTTTATATGTTCCTAAAAATGGATTTCTATATTGTAATGAATCTTCTTATTATGAAAATGTTAAAAACTTTTACAATGCTAACACAAGTAGCGACTTTCATGAACAAGACAACGTTATTATATTAAGATATTTACATTATACAAATTGCATGTTTCCTTTTGTCTCTTTTTCATCTGTTCTTGAGCAATATCTCAACCTTGCTTTTATCATCACCTGCTCATGGAGGATAACTAACTCTCTGCCTTCCAATTGTCCTTTCTTTTCTCTCATTCACCCTTGAAATTTTAACCCTAACTACCCTTTTTCATGACTCATAGTCTCATCCATAACATCTTGCATTTTTTTTAAACCTTCAAGGACTCACACTCACTCTAAAACAAATTTATTCACTCTTTCACTCACTCTCATTCACCAAAACAACCAATACATCATTTTTAATCCCTTAGAATTTTGAATTTACAATTTGGAGGGAAAACTTGAATTTTGAAATTTTGAATGAATTACCTTCTCCTAACACTATAGAATGAACCTAAGCCCTCTTTCATGATTTCAGGACATAAATAGAATGGAAATTTCACATTTATGATATTCTTATGATGATGCCTTTGAATCATAATCCCAAGTAGAAGAGAAAAATAAACCATGTTATTGTTTGTATATCCATGTCATCAGCTAGATCTTCATGTTCCATACATGTTCTTGCTCTAAATCCTTCTCTTCCATTTTCCTTTCTTATTCTTTGGCCACCACAATCCCATATTTTCATTTTTATCCATGTATTTTTTTCAATTCACTTCTTTCTTCTTTGAGTTTCATCTCGATCTTTATCATTTTCAAGCTCTCATCGATAGACCTACAAAACCAAACATAACAACAACAAACATACATTATTCATAGTTTATGATGTTGTTCATCTCTATATAACTCTTGATCATCTTGTTTTCATCAATTTCCTTGTTCAAATGGACTGTAAGCTGCCCATATTCTTCACTTTTTCTCTTTTCATCGTCCTCATAAATTGTTTCTTAATCGATAGACCTTCCAATAGGTCCACAAGAACTCTTTCATGTTCTACTTCACTCTCACTATCATCACTCTCTTCTCTCTCCTCACTATTTTCATCTTTATTGACCTCTTATTTCCTTAAGGCCTTCATAAATTCTTTAAAACCTATTTCTCAACCTCTGTTGCCGTTGTTTTCTCTTTTTATCTCATCTCTTCATTAATCCTCTCTTGATCTTCCTTTTCTAGTCCTTCTTTGTGCGGCATACCTCCTTTATTGTCATAAATTTGCAAAAACATATGTAAGACCTCTTCATCTTTTTATTTACATATTTTGTACCTATGAACTTCCATTTCACCTTGCTTTATCTCATCCTATTTCACATGCGTACCTTATTTTCTATTTCCCAACAAGAATCTCTTAATTTCCATCATCATAATCTTCTTTCTCTAAACTGATCTCTTTCTTTCCAACATGTAATTCACACAATTCTTAATCATATACCAGATTATCAAAATTATTGTCTTCATCTTATACAATCAAGAAACCTTTATTTTTCATTTTAATTTGGTCACATACCTTATACATATGTAGACCTTCTGCTGCAGCACCTACTTTATCTTCGTCCATTTTTGACTTCCTTCATACACAACTTCCTTGACTTCTTATTTATCATTTTTTCTCTCATGCTTCCTCATTTTCATACATTTCTTCTCTTCTTGTATGATAACATCTCTCATTAACAACCTCTATTTCCTCTTTATAGTTTTTTCTATGGGCCATTTGACTTTTCTTCTCATCACATAACCAATTTTTGTCCTCTTTCATAATCAACTCTCCATGTCTCTCTATATTTTATCTTAAATATTTCAATTCTCTCTTCATCCATGCCTCTTGTGTTCTTCTCTCTTGTCTCTTCTTTTTGTATTCTTTCTCTTTTCTTTGTCTCTCTTGCTTCTTCTCATTTTGGATTATCAACTTCACCAATGCTTCAACCAACTCTTCTTTATCCGTTCTTCCTCACCCGTCACCTCACAATAAAAACAACCTTCACGCTTGTTATTTAGTAACATCAAAATTGTGTTATTGATATTTCTCATGATTTGATACCAAATGATGAAAATATCAAATAAATTTGATACATTCATCAATTAAAAAATAATTAAAATACTTCATTGCTCACTTACTTTGTTCTTGTAAAACTGTTCTAATAGCCTAGAGTGGCTAAAATTTGCATTTTTAATCTTTCAAGAAAACTTTCCCCAAAAAAACCACATCCTATTCTCACATCTTTCTCACATGCACAATAAACTATCAAAATAACCAAGTTTCTATAAAATTTTCATTTGTTATTATTTACCTCCTTTGTCCACTTACTAGTATTTTAAGATCATACTCCAATTCAAGAAAATTTCGGATTTTTGTACCTTATTTGAAATCCACCACATTATTCCTATTCCATGCACTCAATCCAAGACAAAATAACTAACAATAAAATTTTCTAATAAAAAAATACTCTAAAACTCTTACTTTACCTTCAAACTGGCCTCTTTTGCCCTAAAGAACAATCTTCTTGGTGAGTTCATGGTTGGGAGGATTGGACCCTTATAAAAATAATTGTTTCCCTAAGTACCCATTTTCCTTGGGATTATGTGAACTAAATTTCATCACCCAGCTCCTTGATGTTCCATTCGAAATCCACATTTTGTTTTCTAGTGCATTTTACTTCCACTATCCTTGGGTTTAACCAATTTTAGTCATCATTTACCTTATATGGGGTTTTCCAACAAACCGAAAACATATTATCACACCCATTACCCTTATCTACATTTGTGAAACTATTCATGTTTGATTTCTATGGCTACAACCTACTTCCTTTGTATTTTGACGTTCTTGATTACATCTCTAACTATGCACACATTCTTTCTAGAAGAATGTCATCAATAACTTCCATGGGGTTGCTAGCTTTAATTACAAACATTCTCCAATAGTTAGGTAATCCTAGGGCAGGTGTTTCTACAAAATTTCAAACATTTTTACTGGTTCACGTGCAAGATGATCAAATTTTTCCTCTTTTAACCCTAGTTATGCTCTGTATAATCCCAAAAGACTAGGATTTATTATATCTCTCTCAAAACATTGATTAAAGCTACTAAATTTTAACCAAGGGCTTATTGCATCAACATGCATGAGAATATCCTCACGTAAAAGAGGAACCATTTGTTAAAACTTTCAAATACTTAAAAATCCACTTGTTTTTAGTGTGCATGACAATGTTTCTAACAACAAACCAATCATTGTGCTAACTCTTCTTAACAAGGATTACTGTAATGATCCTCCTAGTTAAGTTATCACATTTCACACCTCTCGCTAGGTCATTTTATTATTTTCATGAATCCTTCTATGATATCCACCCTTTTACTAAATAAAAACAAGGTCTATTCAAACCGTAAATCTGTCTCGAGTTGGTTTTCTACATGCAATGAAAATAATGTCATATGGAACATTTACATAAATCTTCCACACATGCAACATAAATCTAATGAAATATCATGCTTACATACGAGTTCAATATCTTTCCCATGCTTTCATAATCCTTGCAAATAGGCAACAGAGCCATAATGAAATGCATTAGGTTAGTCACTCACAACCAGGATATCAAATCACATGAAAGTTGTTCCCTTAATAGAATAACCAATAAAAATTCATGTATATGCTCCTAAAAATGTAGCATTATATTGTAATGAATCTTCTTTTTATGAAAATTTCAAAAACATGTACAATGCTAACACATGCATAGACTTTCATGAACAAGAAAGAGTTATCATATTAAGCTATTTACATTATACAAAATTGCAGGTTTCATTTTATATCTCTTTCATCCGTTCTTGAGGAATCTCTCAACCTTTCTCTTATCCTTACATCTTAATGGAGGATAATTGACTCTCTTCCATCGAATTTTTCTTTCTTTTATCTTATTCATCCTTGCAATTTTAACCCTAACCACCCTTTTTCACGAGTCATAGTCTCATCTATATCATGTTACATAATTTTTAAACCTTGAAGGACTCATACTCACTCTCCAACACATTTAGACACTCTTTAACTTATTCTCTCCCAAAAAACGCCCAAGACCTCACTTTTACTCCCTTGGAATTTTGAATTTACAATTGAGAGGGAAAACTTGAATTTTGAAATTTTAAATGACTTACCTTCTTCTAACACTATAGAATGAACAAAACCCTCTTTCATGATCTCAGGACATGACAAGAATGGAAATTTCACATTTTTCATATTCTTATGATTATTCCCCTACATTAGCATCATCAAGGCAATCACTATGAGTCTGTGCGAGGCCCTGAAACTGTCCCTTGAGATGGCATTGACACGGGGTATGTTCGTGCATACGTGGAAGAGAAAATTATATAGTTAACTTCTTTTGGACTTTTCTTCAATGAAATGTTACAGTTAACAGAAATTTGGATTCAAGATTGACACAAATACATGGTTCTTAAACAAAGAATTGATATAGCTGCATTGTTTCAGTGTTGTGGAGTGCTATAATTTTGTTGGTTTGGATTTAAGAGTGATACGAGTACTTGATTTCATTATTGTGGAATTTTATAAGTTTAGCGAGACTTGATTATGAGAGTGATACATGTGCATTGAGTTACATTTAAAATCGATACAGACTTAGGGATTTTCATTAAGTACAAGGATTTAGAAAGAGATACAAGTTCTTGGTTGAGATTAGAGAGGGAATTAGTATAGTAATCTAGAAATTGAATTGATTGAGGATTGAGGGCGATACAAATACCTGGTTCATATATGGGTATTTCTACTAATACTATGTTCTCTTGATGGGGATATGAGAGCTTCATTTTCGATTATTTACCCTGACACAAGGATATTATTGAGATACAATACTCATGATTGAGTCTTTCTTGTTATGTTCCTCTCAATATGGGATCAATAAGATCTTGTGAAATTTCCAATGAGGTTACATTTGGACCTAATCTTTATGACCCACTATGATCGACATTCATGTTACTTGTTATTTTTTATGCTATCGGTTAGAGCTGAGTTTTTGTTGCATTATCTTATGGCTGGATGGATACTTTTCTACTACGATACACCATGGACCATCTCGATTATATTATAGCTTATATCAAAGTATGGTTTATGGTATTTCCGAAATTGAACTACATAAATTGGTAGCTAATTTTTATGTGATAGTATTTATCATGAATTGTGATATGAGCACATCCACTATCATCTTCTGCATCTTTTTGATTACTCTACATAACACATTGAAGAGGAATAGGACATGAATCCATAAAACAATTACAAGAAACATAACAATATCTGCGTCCTTTCCCTTCTTGTTGATTTTTGTTATTGATCGAGTGAAACATTTAATAAAAACATGAATGTGTGGGTGTGTGTGTAAAAGTGGCTTGAAAAAATTATAGAATGATTTATAATGGAATAATTAAATTAGGAAAACAATGTGGTTTTTGATACTTTATATTACTAATACACAACTTCATTATTGGGTGGAACCCTGTATACATGAAGTTGATTAATCCTTCACATACATCATGTTCTATGAATAAAATATGATTTTTTTGAAATATGGAAATTTTCTGGGACTTTGTGGAGATTAGTGTGTAATAAGCCAGAGTATGATGTTTGAATCTAAAAAAAATGAGTTTTTGGAAACCATTGTACTCCATGTAATGATCGATCTTCATAAAACATCACTTGAAATTGTTCGTTATTATTAATTGTACCTTTCACTCATTCTCTTCTTATGAGAAGAACCTTTTGGGAAAATATAGAGAACTAAAATAAAGTTTGCCAAGGATGATGGGAAATGGGACCAACATATTTACTATTCTAAAATTTCTTTCACAATACTGTTTAGGATTGCCACCTTGTGCACATCCCTCAAATTAACCATTTGTGGTCCTTATTGCACTCACAAATGCTAGAAATTTCTCTTTTTGGATTTAACTTCCCTGCCATTACTAATACCTGCACACACAAATTAGTGTATCTAGCTAGTATGTTCAATCTTGATGCTAGGATGTAAAGGTTAATTTCAATTGCTACCATTTACATCCGTTGTTTATCAGGCTATCATTTTCTATACCCTTTCTACTTGGGAACCTCAACCTCTATGGTACAAATCTATTATGTTAGCAATTTAAATTTGAATATCGGACCTACAAAAACTTGAAACTTGAAATCCCGCCAAAACTACTATGTTTAACTTTCATTGTTTAGCATTAAACAATTTTTGTGAGGAATTTTATGGTGTAGGGGTATTATCTTTGAAATAGAACTATATGGTAGATCCTATCATAGTTGGATAATCATAGTCATGTCCAAGGAAGGCTCAGGGTTACATGATGCTCATCCATATATATGCCTTGTCCCTTATTGTTTTACCTACTTTATGCCTTTGATTTATTGGGCCGATAAGAGGGACAGAATGAATTTCAATGTTAGTGGACTGCACATTTGTTCACTGTAAATAGATATAGAATGAAGGGAGGTTTGGGGAGGCCATTGGAACTGGATTATAAATTTATAGTATTATGTGATAAGAACAACATAGAGGAATGTTTGATGTGTTATGTGGTTTTATTAGTTATTTACACCTTAAAAATACAATCATATTGTTCCACAACTTGATATAATATTTTTTGGATTCATAACAAAATCATAGTGTTCTAGCACTTCATATAGTTCTTAACGGATTCACATAATGTTCTTAGAAATATGTGGTTTCCCTTAGGCTTGCACATGATTCACATATGCTTGGGATACCTCTATAGAATTACCAACCCCAGTAGAAATTTATGGATCACATATAAATACCTCAATACACTTGTGTGGACCTAGTAAACCTACATGACCTTCCCTTAACACAAATACAACTTCAATACAACACAATTAACAAAAATAGAACACTAAGAAACTCTAATTATTTTGTGTTGATGCAAGATTTTCTTTAAGCCTAGATTCTCTTGTATTATACACCTTATGTACTTTTAAAAATTAATCTTTTGATCAACAAAGATAGTCTTTTAAAATTTAATGTCAAAGATAATTTGTAACACTAAACTAAGTTGTATTTTCAAAATGTTTTCCTTTCCATTTCACCAAATACACCTTACACTCTATGATGTGTGTTATCTTGATTTTAATGTCATTTTATCTATCTTCGTAATTGCGTGCCGCTTCGGCATCTTTTGTATCCAATCTTTCCAACCATTTTTATATTTAAATCTACTCCACTATCATGACCTTATTGGTATGAATACAAATGTGTGACATTAAATATGTTTGAGATATCAATTTATTTAGATAATTTAACCTCATAAACATTCTCTAAAAATTTCTTCAAAAATATAGATGGTCGTATCTTCTTTTATTTAATATGATCCTGGCATAGGTAGTATGGGTATAGCCGGTGGTTTGAGAATCAATGTAAATAATATGTCCCAAGACATTTCCAATGGAGATCAAACATTCACTAGACCAAAATTGTAGGGGTAGATGGGGCAATCTAATCCAAACAAGTTTACAAGAAAAGGATTCGGTGAGCGGATTAAAAGAGGGAAACCATGGTTTTATAATGAGGTAGCATGATTGACAAACCCATAGTTTGGACGCTATGATTTCCTTATCATGCATTGAAGAGAAAACCACAATAAAAATACCTTTCGCACAGGGGTAAAGGTCTAACCTTCATCAAGAAGCGAGCTCTGATGTTTGAATTAACTTTCTAGATTTGAAGCAAATTTGGAGAATTAAATTTCCCCTAAATTAGGTCATTTGGGGATGAAATTGTGAGAATCTGAGAAATTGTGAGAATATGATATAGTTTTGTGCTTGGAATAGATTGAACTTTGTGATTTCAACTAACAAATTTCATAGGATTTGAATATTACTTAATGATCAATTGGAAATAGAGTGACAAAGCATAGTGTGGTTGTATGTTTGAATTTTTTTGGAATCATTTTAGGAGGGTAATATTCCTCCCCTTACGCGAAGGGTGAGAAGTGAGATGACGAGCCATGAGTTGGAAGAAAACTAGAGACAAAATTTGGAGAGGAATTATAAGTGTATAGAGAATAAAATAAGTAATGATGACTGAAAAATAGAATAGTAGCATGTAGTAAATATATAAAGTGTGGTAGTTAATTGTGTAATATGGTATATTTCGAAGATGCAGTTCTAGGGCCATAGATGACACTGCAAAAGAGAAAACGAATCTCAAGAGATGGCGAAAACAATGTCGGTGAATTATATTCCATAAGAAGAAGTATAATAGCTATTGTAATTGTAGTAGCAAGAAGATGTACTATAAATAGTACGGTTTGAATATTCGATAGTAATTTCATTTGTTAATTGAATCAATGTGATTTTAGTTCTGGACTATGATGGTGCCACATACATGAGAGATGATTATGAAGTGGTTCAAGATGGTGTTAGAGGCATTATCGACTCAAAATTGATATCGATTTATAAGCATTACATTTTAAAAGTAGACTAGGAATTATTGTATTAATTTTTAGCCACTTTTTTATTTTTCAAATTTTTGGGAATTTGGACGTTTCTGTCTAAGATGGATCCGGTGGATCCAGTTTTTTCCTTTGGATAATACCGTCTAATTATGAGCACTACTAGCCAATTACTGAATGGTAGTGTCCAAAAGAATGGGCATTTATATCCAGATGTTTGTGGGAGATTTGTATCATGTTTTTCCATGGCTAAACCACTGACTTGGAGTTTTTGCTTTTTTGTGTTGTGTCATGAGATATACATTAGCGGGAGTTCCATGCACGTAGATATTTATCAAGCTTGTTGGCATCGGGATAAAAGGAAGATGAGTGAGAAATATTACAACACTCTGTGAGAGATTTTTGTAAATACATGTACTTTTTGGTTACCTACAGGAGCGATGATTTTGAATCTCGAGGATTTACATAGGATATTGTGGTTTTGAGTAGTATAATGCTATGAGGAAATATTGTATACGTTCTTATACACAGGATGAGTCATCAATTACTATGGATGATATAGTGAGATTAGGTGTTTTATGATTGATGAATTTAAGTACAGCTATTTTGGCTTCATGTGTCGTTATTGACGAAGGAGTTTTGCCTATATCATATAGGATGCATGAGATTTGTATGAGTATAGAGCAACATGGGACATAGTATGCTTGGAGCCATTGCATGTTTGCTCACTTGCATAGATATTTGTAAAGGCTTACATATGAAGACCATGGTGGATGGATTGGTGGCATGACGTTACTACATATATGGTGTTATGATAACATCATAGTAGTGATACCGTTGAGTGGACCATGAATGGATTAAGGGAGAGGCGCCAATAGTGGAGCATGGACCAATAATGGTGACGGTATTTGTGAAGTGAGTGACTAGTAAATGTACAGTTGTCATTCAACATTTGAAAAAAAGTAGCTAATAAAATGTGTCACATCAAATCACATCAAAGAATCACCCAATCACATGATGCCACATAAGTGGAAAAAATGCATGACATAATGCCCTACTAATGGTCCACCCTTTTTTCCTTTGTATGGAAAACTACTTGATTTAAATCCATTTAAAAACCACTTTCCATAAAATAAAAATGCTCAAAAAAAAGTATTTAGATTAAGAAAAAAAAAAATCTATTAAAGGGTACTTTTGTTTCAAAATTTGATGTATTTATATGTTTGTTGTACACCCCTCAACTTGGGTGTACAATCGACATATCTACTTGAAAACGTATCATCATTTTTTTATATTAGCAAAGTTATTCTTTCATACATGATTTAAAGGTGATTGACTGGTCTTGTAATGAAAATAAATATATAATCATTAAGACTTGATGGAGACAATCGGTTATAGAAAACTTTTCTCCACAACATGTACGCCCATATGTGTATCACATGAATAATTATCTATATATACGTACACTTAATTTTGTTGTTCAACAAGCATTGTAGAAGTTTTCTACCTTTCCTTATACAAATGTCAATAATTTCACAATGGGCACATAGATGAAGAAGGTCATAAGAGAGTTAGAGCTTAGAATATTTCATTGTCTTACTAAAAACCATTTGAAAATTTAAGCCCTTCCATCAAGTATAAAATGAGAAATAATGCTCTTTCTTTCCAAGTTTTCCCACAGAGTTTTAATACATTTTCCTTTGTAATTCCTTTCCAATATTCCACAAAGATTTCAACAACCTTTCCAATGAATTTTAGAGTAAGAAATACTATCATCTTAATGCAACTTTTCCTTCCAAATCTTTTACAACATATCCTACTTCATGTGGAATCAATTTTGCAATAATGGAAGCTAAAGAAGCAAGGCAATATTACATTTCTTTCTCCACTCAAGGTGGGTAATTACATGATGTTTTTACATTGTCAACAACAAGGTTCTTGTGCTCCAAAGTGTTCTTCATCCATGCTCCATGTTCCAAGTATTTTCAATCACAACCAAGATAGGGGAGAGGCAACACTCTCCTCCCAACCAAAACTCAATGGAGAAGATAAGCAATCTCCTCCATTGACCCCCAGCCCCAAACACAACACAATGAAGGGTGGTCTCAACTCAAGGCAACAATACTTGCTTCCACAATACAATTTTCTTCACAACATTCAAAGTAAAAAGAGGAAACAACAAGAAAACACAATTTACACAATACTTTGCACCACAAGGTTTTCTTCCAAGCCAACAAGAGAAGGAACTATGGGAATGTTTTCCTTATGCCTCCCAATTGAGATGAGATGCCCATCCAAAACCCTCCACAATAAAACACAAGCCCCTATGACTCTTATGCCTCCCTCAAGTACCCCTTTTTCCTCCCATACTCCTATGCCTCCCTCCTCTTATGGCTCCCTCAAAGACAAGGTAGAATGTATACATTCTTACCCAAGATGGGCATCCCTCTCAAACTCCCTCCACAATATCCTAATCTACTCTTTTGCCTCCCTCATGAGTATTCCCATAGACCTCTCCTATACTACACAATAAACATTCTATCCATTTTTCACAATACACCAAAGTAAACATGCATTTTTCACAATTTTAGCATAGAAGCAACAATAATATGAAAGCAAAACAGAGGAGAGGGTTTCATACCTCTCCATTGGAGAAGCCTAAACAAAGAAACTTGTCCAAGCTCCTTCCCAAATCAATCCAAGCATGCAAGTCCAAGCACTCTCTTTTTCTCTTTCTCCCAATTCTTTTCTCTCCCAAAAATAACAAAAGAGAACACTTCAACAAAACAAAAACAAAACTCCAACCCCCTCAACAAGAGAGGGATTGGTGGCATGACGTTACTACATATATGGTGTTATGATAACATCATAGTAGTGATACCGTTGAGTGGACCATGAATGGATTAAGGGAGAGGTGCCAATAGTGGAGCATGGACCAATAATGGTGACGGTATTTGTGAAGTGAGTGACTAGTAAATGTACAGTTGTCATTCAACATTTGAAAAAAGTAGCTAATAAAATGTGTCACATCAAATCACATCAAAGAATCACCCAATCACATGATGCCACATAAGGGGAAAAAATGCATGACATAATGCCCTACTAATGGTCCACCGTATCATCATTTTTTTTTTTTTATATTAGCGAGTTATTCTTTCATACATGATTTAAAGGTGATTGAATGGTCTTGTAATGAAAATAAATATATAATCATTAAGACTTGATGGAGACAATCGGTTATAGCAAACTTGTCTCCACAGCATGTACGCCCATATGTGTATCACATGAATAATTATCTATATATACATACACTTAATGTTGTTGTTCAACAAGCATTGTAGAAGTTTTCTACCTTTCTTTATACAAATGTCAATAATTTCACAATGGGCACATAGATGAAGAAGGTCATAAGGGAGTTAGAGCTTAGAATGTTCCGTTGTCTTACTAAACACCATTTGAAAATTTAAGCCCTTCCATCAAGTATAAAATGAGAAATAATGCTCTATCTTTCCAAGTTTTCCCACAAAGTTTTAATACATTTTCTTTTGTAATTCCTTTCCAATATTCCACAAAGATTTCAACAACCTTTCCAATGAATTTTAGAGTAAGAAATACTATCATCTTAATGCAACTTTTCCTTCCAAATCTTTTACAACATATCCTACTTCATGTGGAAACAATTTTGCAATAATGGAAGCTAAAGAAGCAAGGCAATATTACATTTCTTTCTCCACTCAAGGTGGGTAATTACATGATGTTTTTACATTGTCAACAACAAGGTTCTTGTGCTCCAAAGTGTTCTTCATCCATGCTCCATGTTCCAAGTATTTTCAATCACAACCAAGATAGGGGGAGAGGCAACACTCTCCTCCCAACCAAAACTCAATGGAGAAGAGAAGCAATCTCCTCCATTGACCCCCGAGCCCCAAACACAACACAATGAAGGGTGGTCTCCAACTCAAGGCAACAATACTTGCTTCCACAATACAATTTTCTTCACAACATTCAAAGTAAAAAGAGGAAACAACAAGAAAACACAATTTACACAATACTTTTCACCACAAGGCTTTCTTCCAAGCCAACAAGAGAAGGAACTATGGGAATGTTTTCCTTATGCCTCCCAATTGAGATGAGATGCCCATCCAAAACCCTCCACAATAAAACACAAGCCCCTATGACTCTTATGCCTCCCTCAAGTACCCCTTTTTCCTCCCATACTCTTATGCCTCCCTCCTCTTATGGCTCCCTCAAAGACAAGGTAGAATGTAAACATTCTTACCCAAGATGGGCATCCCTCTCAAACTCCCTCCACAATATCCTAATCTACTCTTTTGCCTCCCTCATGAGTATTCCCATAGACCTCTCCTATACTACACAATAAGCATTCTATCCATTTTTCACAATACACCAAAGTAAACATGCATTTTTCACAATTTTAGCATAGAAGCAACAATAATATGAAAGCAAAACAAAGGAGAGGGTTTCCTACCTCTCCATTGGAGAAGCCTAAACCAAGAAACTTGTCCAAGCTCCTTCCCAAATCAATCCAAGCATGCAAGTCCAAGCACTCTCTTTTTTTTCTCTTTCTCCCAATTCTTTTCTCTCCCAAAAATAACAAAAGAGAACTCTTCAACAAAACAAAAACAAAACTCCAACCCCCTCAACAAGAGAGGAATTTTCCATAAATAGACAAGAGGAAGAGTGAGGGTGATGTGGCTCCTTGTAGGATGCCACATCACACATCCTCAAGACCACCTCCCTTAAGTCAACTCAAATCCCAAAACACCATAAATGGGTGGTTGGGTTGAATGACATCTCCAATCCACATCCATCCCTTCCCCATGTGTCCTAAGACATAAATAAATGCAAAAGAAGACAAGTGCACTCCAAAGTCACATTTCCCTTCCCAAAACAATAAATAATCCTTTTTTGGATTCCCAACCCATAGATATGGTTGGTAAGGGGTTTTGGGAAGTGTGGGACAAGTTTAACTTGTCCCACAAGTCCCCCAAAATTGCCCTCAATCTCAAATTCGAGATTCAAAGAACATGGAGTGGTCAACACTCAAAACCAAGCATTCAATACATGAGGAAACACAAGGCTCAAGGAGCCAACCAACAAAATAAATACATCCACTAGACTTCCCTCCAAAACTTAAAATTTAAAACAAGGTGTTAAATTAATTCTAAACATACTTAGCAAAAGAAAATTTTAAAAAGATATCACAAATAAAATCACCCACTAAGGTAAGTTAAAACAAACAATTAAAATTCTTACCCCCTTGGTCACATAGGAAAATTTCCCCCTCATGGAAATTTTCTCAACACATAAAAGAACAAAGTTAACACAATACAATTTACTAGTTGCCTTGACGACCAATTGTTGTAACCACCCGACATCCTGTTGTGTTTGGTTCCCAATCCCCCTCATGGTTGTGATCATGCAATGTTTCCTGCAAAATGCAAAATACCCTCTTCGACCTTGCGGCCATGTCAAAATATCCAAAATAACCATATGCATGAAATTTATTAACATCTATACGTAATTCAAGCAATCATTATTTCTAGGTCTAAATCACAACTTAATTATGCATTTCATCATTATCCAAAATTATAGTAATGTAAATTTAACAACTACATTCTATTCAACATGGCGAAGAAATCCAGTGTTAGAACACATGCAATATATCCATATAAAAATAATATCGGAATCCAATAGTCTGTCCATGAGTCAGTGTAGATCATACTGAAAACAAAATCCAATCATAATCCAAATGCATCTAGTCACAAAACATCATGCTAATCAACATAAGTATAAATCATGTCCATATCCAAAGTCTGCATAACTCAAAATGGTAATCAACTAAGTGTCGTAGGGAAGTGGGCATTACATCCCCCTCCCCTTAGACTAGACTTCCTCCTGGAAGTCACTGAAATAAGTGTGGAAACTGAGCTCGCAATGATGTAGCATCCTCCCAAGTAGCAGCAGTCTCATCATACCTGTCCCATTGGACCCGAACTTGATCAATCTCTCTGCCACGAAGGCCTAGGGTCCTGCGATCTAAAATGCACACGGGCTCCACCATCACCTGCCCCTGATCCTGCACCTGCAATGCAGTCCAATCTAGCACATGAGAAGGATCAGAAACATATCTCCTAAGCACAGAAACGTGAAATACATCATGGACGCGTGATAAGCTAGGTGGCAGTGCTAGACGATAGGCTAAGGGGCCGAGGCGCTCCAAGATCTCAAAGGGACCCACAAACCTAGGAGCAAGCTTAGAACCTTTTCCATAATGGATAGGGCTCTTATGCGGTCTGACACAAAGAAACACCTTCATGCCTACCTCAAAACTGTGATTTGTCCTATGCTGGTCTGCATACTTCTTCTGTCATCCTGTGCTTCCTTCAATCTCTGTCTGATCAAGGTAACCTGCTGCTCCATATCCTGTAATAAAGCTGGCCCAAGGGAAACCTTGTCCTCAATCCTGTCCCAACTAAGAGGTGTCCTACGCACTCTCTACCATATAATGCCTGAAAAGGAGCCATGCCTATAGAACTCTGAAGCTATTATTGTAGGCAAACTCCACCAAATACAGATACTCCTCCCATCTCGACTGATGATCCATCACGTACATCCTGAGCATGTCCTCCAAAATCTGATTCACCCTCTCTGTCTGTCCATCTGTCTCAGGGTGATAAGCTGTACTGAAATTAATCCTCGTCCCGAGGGCATACTGCATGGTGGTCCAGAAATGGGAAGTGTATAAAGGGTCGCGGTCGCAAATGATCTTCCACGGAATCCCATGTAGTCTGACAATCTCATCAAGATATACTCGTGCTACTGCACTAGCCGTGTAGGTAGTCTTCACTGGAGAAAAGTGAGCTACCTTCGTCAATTTATCCACCGTGACCATGATGGCGTCGTGGTGGTATCTCGACGTCGGCAACCCAACAATAAAATCCATAGAAATGGTGTCCCACTTCCATTCTGGTATGGCGTGAGGATAGAGAAGGCCAGCTGGATGCTGATGCTCGGCCTTCACCCTCTGGCACTCTAAACAACGGGATACAAATGAAGCTATGTCTCTCCGAAGTCCTCTCCAAAAGTATAACTGTCTCAAGGTGGCGTGCATCTTCTTCACCCCGGGATGGGCTGAATACGGTGCACGATGAGCCTCTGTCAAAATGTCATGTCTCAAGCCTCCATCTCTGGGAACATATATCCGGCCTCTGTGTCTGAGAAGACCATCTATCTCTAGTGAAAAACCATCAAATCTCCCCTCAAGGGGTCTCTGAGACTCAATCTCTGCTCTGGCTGCACGGTAGAAACTATCATGAGGCAGCTGCTGCAAGATCCTACTCCGCAAATCTGTGCCCACTGAGGTGGCCATAGCCACATGTCTCCGTCTACTCAAGGCATCTGCCACCACGTTCTCCTTTCCCTTCACATGCTCTATCTCCATGTCATACTCACAGAGTAACTCCATCCAACGCCGCTGACGAGCGTTGAGATTGGGCTGTGTGAAGAGGTGGCGAAGACTCAAGTGATCGATCCCAGTGTAAATCTCCGGCCAAGAAGAAAATGTCTCCACCGCACTAAAGCATGTACTACTGCTGCAAGCTCAAGGTCATGGGTCGGATAATTGAGCTCATAATCTTTGAGTTTGCGAGACTCAAAGGCAACTACTCTACCCTCCTGCATTAACACTCCTCCAAGTCCTGCCAAGGAAGCATCTGTGCATACGAAAAACTCTCCATGAGGATCTGGCACTGCAAGGATAGGTGCTCTCGTAAGGCATTCCTTCAGTGTACTGAAGGCCTGCTCACATCTATCTGACCATAAAAACTTCTTCCCTTTCCGCTGAAGAGAAGTGATGGGGTGCGCAATCCGAGAGAAGTCCTGAACAAACCTCCTGTAGTATCCTGCTAGTCCCATGAAACTACGCACCTCGGTCACACTAGTGGGTGCTGGCCAATCCATGATGGCTCGAATCTTGGAAGGATCGACTGCGATACCTTCCCCAGAAATAACGTGGCCCAAATACTGCACCTCAATCTGAAAGAACGCACACTTCTCCAAGTTCCCGTAAAGGCGCTGCTCGCGAAGACACTGAAGAACCTGGCGAAGGTGCTCCTCGTGCTCCTCACGTGTGCGTGAGTAAATCAGAATGTCATCGAGGAAGATGAGCATGAAGCGATCAAGGAAGGTCCTGAATACCCCATTCATCAAACTCATAAACACTGCGGGGGCATTCGTCAAACCGAAAGGTACCACTGTGAACTCGTAGTGGCCATATCTCGTGCGGAAAGCTGTCTTGTGAATATCTGTCTCCGCAATCCTGAGCTGATGGTATCCTGACTTAAGATCTATCTTGGAGAAAATGGTAGCCCCCTTCATCTGATCAAATAAATCATCAATGCGTGGAAGGGGGTAACGATTCTTGATCGTTACTTTATTCAGCTGACGGTAATCAATGCACAACCGAAGAGATCCATCCTTCTTCTTTACGAAGATAACTGGTGCACCCCAAGGGGATACGCTAGGATGGATTAGGCCTTTCTCCAGAAGGCCCTCAAGCTGCAACTTGAGCTCACATAACTCAGGAGTAGTCATCCGATAGGGTGCTCGTGAGATAGGCTCTGCGCCTGGAACTAGATCTATATGGAAGTCGATCTCACGTGGGGGAGGTAATCCTGGTAGCTCCCCTGGAAACACATCGGCAAACTCTGATAAGATGGGATGATCATCGAGGGAAGGTCCCCCCGACTCATCCTCTGATCTGTCACTAACTGTAACAGCATACAACTGGCAACCCCGTCGCACACACCGCTTAAGCTGCATAGCGGAGATGGTGCGAATAGAAACGGGTCTCTTAACTCCTGATATCACTGACTCTACCCCAAGATCATCTATGCAAGCAATAGTCTTGTGGTAGCAATCCACTCTAGCTCTGTGAGCGGACAACCAATCCATGCCTAAAATGATGCCATAAGATCCTAATGGAAGGATCCGAAGATCAGAAGTAGTGGTGAAGGGTCCCAAATCCACTACACACTCCTTGACTAAGGAGTCTACAGAAATATTGGCTCCAGAAGCCATCTCAACGTCCCAACTACGGCCCTGCCTAACTGCCACCATCCTACAACGCTCTACTAAGGATGGTGCAATGAATGAATCAGAAGAACCAGAATCAAATAATATAGAGGTGGATATACCACCAATACTACCTGTCGTCTCAACCACAGTACTCTGATGCTCAGCCTGGCGGTTCTCGACCACTACGTAAATCCGATGACTCCGTGCCATATCTCCAATAGTAGGCTCTGAGCTCTGTGTCTTACCCTTGGTAGGGTTATGTGGGCAATCTCTCCAAATATGTCCAACAACACCGCAACCATAACAGCTACCTGGTCCTCTCCAGTGGGAAGCAGCTCCAGCTGGTACTCTAGATGACTGAGATATAGATCCTGACGATCCGGCTATGGACTGCTGAGGTCTCTGCTGACGAGCTCCTACTGACTGAGCTCTCGGTGCACCCTGTGTCCTGATGGGACCCCTAGGAGGAGGCCCCATACTACGTCCTCTCTGTGCATCGAATCTCTGAGGAGGTCGGTAAGGTGGGCGGGTCTGCTGCTGCTGCTGCTGCTGTGGTGGCCTAAATGAAGCTTGCCCTGAACTCTGTCCACCCCGTGGAGGAGGAACTGACCCCTTCGACCTACTATCCTGCATCTGCTGGATACGGCTCCGAACTCTGTCTCTAGCCTGCTGTGTCTTTCCCCGTGTCTCCTCTGCAATATAGGCCTTCTCCACGGCCTCTGCTAATGTCTGTGGGCAGTGAATGCGCACTGCGCCAGCTAAATCCAAGTTCAGGCCCCGGATGAACCTGTGAATCCGTACCTGCTCATCCTGCATATAGTCGACGTACTGAAGTAGGTCCAGAAATCGACTCTCATACTCAGCTACTGTCATCGATCCCTGACGGAGGTCATGAAACTCATCTATCCGCTGCTGAATAAATCTCCTGGGTAAATACCTGCTCCTGAACCGCTCCTCAAACAGCTCCCAGGTAATCGTCTCTGAGTCGACATGGAGCTTCTGCTCCTCGGTCCTCCACCAGACTCCTGCTCCATCCTTCAGAAGATGGATCGCAACACGAGCTTTCATGTTGCTACTACAAGGACAGAGCTTGAAGCATCCGCTCAAGCTCACCAACCAGGCCTCTGCCTGAAAACCACCTGTATCACCTGAATAGTGAGAGGGTCGCAGCTTCAGGATCTCCCTGATATGATCTGCAGCCGAAGTATGACGAATCCTAGGTCTATCTGAATGCTCCTCCCTCTGTCTAGGGCTCCGAGACCTGTCCCTATGTCCTGAAATCCTGTCCCCATGTCCTCTCTGTGGTGACTCTGCCCTAGCCGACTCTGCACAAAAATTCTCTGCTCTGTGCTCCTCGCTGTGTCGAGGGGATGCCTGGCATCTACTGATGGCTCCAAACTATGTCTAGCAAATCGTCCTCCCAAGGGTTCTCCGCGTATAGCGGCATTGACATCCTGGAGTGTCTGCAAAATCTGAGGCAGAAGGGCTGCTACGGCCTGCTCTGGTGGTGGTATGTCTAGGTCTATGTGAAGAGACCCCTCGCCCAATCCACGCCTCCTGCATAGATCAAGGCGAGAGTTAGTTCATCGTACTAGGTCTTGAGTCAGTTTTCAAAATTTGTTGTTTACTATAATTATCAACATTATGGCTTTATATTTTAAAAGTGTTAGTTCTGTACTAAGTTGAAAGTTCCTGTTCTGCATTTTCCTGCGTGTGCCCAAGGGTCCCAGCTTTGAACCCCTGGCTCTGATACCAAAATGTAACGCCGCGAAAAGACGACACCACACTCACGTCAACGACGACGACGACGAAGATGACAATGACGATGACGACGACGATGCCACAACCAAGCGACCCGAAAATGCGACAATTTTTTTTTGAAATTTAAGCAAGGTAGTGGAATTCTTGTTTGATTTGTTTTAACCGCAGGTCTTGTGGCCTGCTTGATATCGGGAACTGATACGCTTCAATCCTTTTACCTTGTATTCCGATTGCAAAATAAGAACTATATGGTTGTCGCAATTCCAAACACTCGGGCTTTACTTCAAAATTTGTCGTATTCGACTCCTCCTTAATGGATAATTTCGAGTTTCAGCATGGTGTTACAAGACTTCATAAGGGTATCTGATCACTGATCCCGTATTCACATTATGATCCATTTTATAAGAAGGTAAAGGCGTCCCGGGTAAATGTAGGTATTATGATTTCATTGATATTTTTTTATATATATTTTAATATATATCTGCGGAGATAAGTAATATGGATAATACATATATTACTATCTTGATGACTTTTAGAAAACCTTTAATATATGATCATAGATATCTTTCTAAAGGAAATTGGATACTTTTAATTTAAGTGATAATTATATATAGATATATTACCAAGATTTATATTCAATTAAGACTATGCGCCTATACTTATATCTACAATTTGAAATTTAAGGAATAAAAATCAAATGGGGGAAACATTTCAAATTATACTTTAATCTTTTGGTTGGTAGGCCGCTCCACTACAACCGACAACATTTAAAGCTTCTGCTCACCTGCCCGCCGAACATAACCTGGCCGCCGCTCAACCCAAATAACTTCATTGGATTTGCAAATCTTTTTACCACACAGTTGGTCAGCTGTCCAAGGTCGTTCAGCCGCGTGGAGACACATGGTGGTCAAGAGGGAAGCTACAGGCGCATGATAGGCATTTTTCCACGTTTCCACCTAGCGCCATTCAAAACGCGTGAATAGCAAGGAGGAAGATTGTGGACGGAGCTACAGTGCAAAGTGCGTATACTTTTGATTTCGCCGGATTGCCATGTAAACAGATTCTGAAATCGTGAGGAGCATTTGAGTGTTTTTTCAGGATCGAAATCGTAAAAGTGCCATGTAAACAATGATTCAGCCCAGTATTTTACGTTGTCCCGGGCGCGTGGATCAGAAGGTGCAAGCAACGACCTTTTCGGATTTCAGGAGTCGCGATTTGGAGTATAAGATCGCGTGAGAACACACAAAAAACAGTGTCATGATTTTTCGGCGCTTTACTTTACAAAGTGGCTAGGCCGCAGCAAAAAAAAATGGAGCTCTTTTTCATTCTATGGGCGCCTGGACAAAGGGCGTGTTACCTCCATTTCCATGGGTGCAGCATTTGTTCCGTCCAACTATGTTGAATGCATTCTTGAATTCAAAGCAACACCCAAACAGAGTACTTTTTCCTTTTTCTGGGACAGGAGGCAACAACAATTTAAATATTCAGGCCGTGAAAACAATGCGATGTGTGTCATGTTATCTAACAGCATATCATCTTAAACGATCATCATTTATTTTTTATATATTAGGAGCATCTAATAGTCCATTTATTGATTGACCTCTTGATTTTGAGACTAACTTCTTTTACATTTGTTTGGGATTTTGCAGACCTATCCATGTAGTTTGATATTTGTGAAGCTAGGACCACTCGCAGTGTCCTAATCTGTTAAAAAAATAACATGCAAAATCTTTGTAAGCATTGCAACAATTTAAATGTCCGCCGTGTGAATCACGACTTTGTGTTTCAAGTTGACTTGGGCGTATCTCTAGAAACGTATCATCATTTCTTTTTATATTAGCAGTTATTCTCTTAGACACGATTTAAGGGTGATTGACTGGTCTTGATTTTGAGACTAACTTTACATTTGTTTGGGCATATGTGAGGCCTGCTATGCAGTTTGATATTTGTGAAGCTAAGACCACTCGCAGTGTCCTAATCTGTAAAAAAAACGTTTAAAATACTTGCAAACATTGCAACAATTTAAGTATTCTTTGTGACAGTCACCTCTGTGTATCAAGTTGTCTATCAGACATATCTACTGAAACGTATCATCATTTTTTTTTATTAGCAGTTATTCTTTCAGACATGATTTAAGGGTGATTGACTGGTCTTGTAATGAAAATAAATATATAATCATTAAGACTTGATGGAGACAATCGGTTATAGAAAACTTTTCTCCACAACATGTACGCCCATATGTGTATCACATGAATAATTATCTATATATACGTACACTTAATGTTGTTGTTCAACAAGCATTGTAGAAGTTTTCTACCTTTCCTTATACAATTGTCAATAATTTCACAATGGGCACATAGATGAAGAAGGTCATAAGAGAGTTAGAGCTTAGAATATTTCATTGTCTTACTAAAAACCATTTGAAAATTTAAGCCCTTCCATCAAGTATAAAATGAGAAATAATGCTCTATCTTTCCAAGTTTTCCCACAAAGTTTTAATACATTTTCTTTTGTAATTCCTTTCCAATATTCCACAAAGATTTCAACAACCTTTCCAATGAATTTTAGAGTAAGAAATACTATCATCTTAATGCAACTTTTCCTTCCAAATCTTTTACAACATATCCTACTTCATGTGGAAACAATTTTGCAATAATGGAAGCTAAAGAAGCAAGGCAATATTACATTTCTTTCTCCACTCAAGGTGGGTAATTACATGATGTTTTTACATTGTCAACAACAAGGTTCTTGTGCTCCAAAGTGTTCTTCATCCATGCTCCATGTTCCAAGTATTTCCAATCACAACCAAGATAGGGGGAGAGGCAACACTCTCCTCCCAACCAAAACTCAATGGAGAAGAGAAGCAATCTCCTCCATTGACCCCTGAGCCCCAAACACAACACAATGAAGGGTGGTCTCCAACTCAAGGCAACAATACTTGCTTCCACAATACAATTTTCTTCACAACATTCAAAGTAAAAAGAGGAAACAACAAGAAAACACAATTTACACAATACTTTGCACCACAAGGCTTTCTTCCAAGCCACAAGAGAAGGAACTATGGGAATGTTTTCCTTATGCCTCCCAATTGAGATGAGATGCCCATCCAAAACCCTCCACAATAAAACACAAGCCCCTATGACTCTTATGCCTCCCTCAAGTACCCCTTTTTCCTCCCATACTCTTATGCCTCCCTCCTCTTATGGCTCCCTCAAAGACAAGGTAGAATGTAAACATTCTTACCCAAGATGGGCATCCCTCTCAAACTCCCTCCACAATATCCTAATCTACTCTTTTGCCTCCCTCATGAGTATTCCCATAGACCTCTCCTATACTACACAATAAGCATTCTATCCATTTTTCACAATACACCAAAGTAAACATGCATTTTTCACAATTTTAGCATAGAAGCAACAATAATATGAAAGCAAAACAAAGGAGAGGGTTTCCTACCTCTCCATTGGAGAAGCCTAAACCAAGAAACTTGTCCAAGCTCCTTCCCAAATCAATCCAAGCATGCAAGTCCAAGCACTCTCTTTTTCTCTTTCTCCCAATTCTTTTCTCTCCCAAAAATAACAAAAGAGAACTCTTCAACAAAACAAAAACAAAACTCCAACCCCCTCAACAAGAGAGGAATTTTCCATAAATAGACAAGAGGAAGAGTGAGGGTGATGTGGCTCCTTGTAGGATGCCACATCACACATCCTCAAGACCACCTCCCTTAAGTCAACTCAAATCCCAAAACACCATAAATGGGTGGTTGGGTTGAATGACATCTCCAATCCACATCCATCCCTTCCCCATGTGTCCTAAGACATAAATAAATGCAAAAGAAGACAAGTGCACTCCAAAGTCACATTTCCCTTCCCAAAACAATAAATAATCCCCTTTTTGGATTCCCAACCCATAGATATGGTTGGTAAGGGGTTTTGGGAAGTGTGGGACAAGTTTAACTTGTCCCACAAGTCCCCCAAAATTGCCCTCAATCTCAAATTCGAGATTCAAAGAACATGGAGTGGTCAACACTCAAAACCAAGCATTCAATACATGAGGAAACACAAGGCTCAAGGAGCCAACCAACAAAATAAATACATCCACTAGACTTCCCTCCAAAACTTAAAATTTAAAACAAGGTGTTAAATTAATTCTAAACATACTTAGCAAAAGAAAATTTTAAAAAGATATCACAAATAAAATCACCCACTAAGGTAAGTTAAAACAAACAATTAAAATTCTTACCCCCTTGGTCACATAGGAAAATTTCCCCCTCATGGAAATTTTCTCAACACATAAAAGAACAAAGTTAACACAATACAATTTACTAGTTGCCTTGACGACCAATTGTTGTAACCACCCGACATCCTGTTGTGTTTGGTTCCCAATCCCCCTCATGGTTGTGATCATGCTGTGTTTCCTGCAAAATGCAAAATACCCTCTTCGGCCTTGCGGCCATGTCAAAATATCCAAAATAACCATATGCATGAAATTTATTAACATCTATACGTAATTCAAGCAATCATTATTTCTAGGTCTAAATCACAACTTAATTATGCATTTCATCATTATCCAAAATTATAGTAATGTAAATTTAACAACTACATTCTATTCAACATGGCGAAGAAATCCAGTGTTAGAACACATGCAATATATCCATATAAAAATAATATCGAATCCAATAGTCTGTCCATGAGTCAGTGTAGATCATACTGAAAACAAAATCCAATCATAATCCAAATGCATCTAGTCACAAAACATCATGCTAATCAACATAAGTATAAATCATGTCCATATCCAAAGTCTGCATAACTCAAAATGATAATCCTGATCACAGATAATCTTAACTATCTTTATAGAAATTTGACTGAATTTACTTTATCGAGTCATCGAAATCTCAAAGAGCATAGCAATTTTATAAGTATATTATTTAAATTCCCTTTTAGAAATTAATAAATTTGGTGATAAGTGCATAGCAATTTAATAAATATATCAATTTAATTCCCCCATTCAGTGCACTGAAGGGAATGTCAATATCCACAAATAGAATGCACAAAAACTATATCACAGTTCATTCACATGTTTAGAAGATTTTTTTTATGGTTATTTAATAATGAAATTGAATGTTTAATGTCTGTTTAGGAAATATCACAGTGATACTCTTGATTAAAACTTCAGAGTTCATTGTACAACTAGATACCCATAAAAACAAGTAAATTGTTTGTGACAGTAGATATCAATCTAATTGTGCCTAATATCAACATATGGCTGACATTTTATATGAAATGTGCTTCATCTCTTACCTAACTTAGTTTGAACACACTCTAGAAATTATGTTTCCAAGGTGTCTTTACGTGGGTCTGTTTACTAGTTTCACTCTATTTATTTGCAATCATGATTTTATGTTTTGATTTCTGCATTGTCAAGGTCATATCTTCCTTTAATGCTTGATTTTAGGGTTGAATGGTTTTCCTTCTGATCCAAGGTTGAAAGCTTCCGCAATAGGCATAAAAACTAAACTTAAGAGAATTTTGATCTTGGTTGTCATTGTAATCTCAACTCTTTTTAATTTAGTTGCATAATTATGGATTCAAGCAATGAGATAATCTTTATGGAGCAAAGTGGGATAACTTTTCTTTTTGGCAAATACCCATTTTTTTATGCTTTAAACGTGTTCTCTAAATGGGGTGGATTTTATTTATGCCACCTGCAAATAACTTTACACCTGCAAATCTTGGTGAAAACAATGGATATCAAAATGGCAAGAATATGCATTGATTTTACATCCACATAATCCCTCATTAATCTAAAATAAACTTCCTCTAATTTAAACATATTGAGAGTGCACTCCTCTATGTTGTTTCTACTTATATGCCCTACACGCTTTGCCTGTCTGTCCTGTCTGCCACCTTAAAAGCTGTCTCCAAATCTAGTAAAATTCTAATTCTCTGCTGTATAATACACTGAACAAGCATTCGGCAAGTGAACATTCTGTTTTACTATTTTACCCACAGTAGAAAGTCCTCTTCAAAAATCAACATCGCATAACTTCAATGCAAGAAACCCTTCTGCTCCACTGGAACTTGTTTATGGCTTTTAAAGTATTATCGTGTGTTATAAACTCCAAGAACTTGCTAGAGAGGACAAATGTAAATGTTTTGGGCAATTTGTATCGTTCTTTATAAGAAAACTGCCTGAAAATCATGTAGTTTCTTTCCATGTGCCTGATTCCACTTATTTTTCCAACACAGGATTATAGTAATGCATTTAGGCTAATTAATCCCTACAAAAAAAAAATCGATGATGTGTCCAAAAAAAACTTTCCAGCCACTGTATAACTTCCATTTTAATTGCAATGACTACCTTGGTGAGTAGAACAACAACAAATTTGGGGAAGTGGACAGAAGCCAAGTGACCCCATGAAAGAGTGTTTAATGATGTTTTGTTTGTGTTTTAATTAAAAATTCAACCAATATTTTCGAATTTGTTTTTGGAGGAGATTATGAGAGGAAGGGAGAATTTTTTGTCTACAAAATTTTTTCACACGTCACAAAAAATATTCTATTTTGTTAACAAAAATCTTTAAGCCCCTTCCACAAATGTTAATAGAAATCTTTGTGATAATTTTTAAAACTAGGTAAACCGTATAACATGACAAAGACAATTTTTAAAAATTAATTTGTGGGGCATGTTTAATACATTTTTTCAATTTCATAAGTTGTAGCTATTTCTAGTGAGTTTTTTGTGCAGTTTGTTTTTTCCACAATTTTTTGTGTAAAAAAATACATAGGTCGCACATAATATTAACGGGAAAAATATTTAGTCCAGCAGATCCCTTCAGGTAAGTAGCATTTCTATTTTAAATTTTAAATGGAAACCAAACTAACTTTAGTAGATAAAACTAACTTCACACTTCGCAGAGATATTATTGCAGGTATAGTTGCGGGGACCACTTCACTGTGATATATTTATGCCGAAAGGTGTTCTTCAGCTGGGTTGAGGCCGAGAGGGCTCTGACAATGATAGGTAGATCAGTGGTAGATAATTTTCAGAGTACACAGATGTTGATTACGGATCGTTCACAACAGTCGATCGTCTACAAAAAAACCAACGCGTTCTTCAGCTGGGTCCAGGCTGAGCGGCCTCTGACAGAGCAGAACCAAGGAAGGGAGCATGGGACCATGCCCAAAGTGCATCCCGTGGCATAATGAGGTTGGAAACGTAATACATCGCGTGGATAAGAAGTTGAAGTTTCTTAAATGTAAAATTTCTCGTGAATGGTATAAGGGGTTTCGTTTCCTTCTTGCAGGGTGTACGCGGACAGAGGGCGAAGGCAGTGGGCATGAATCGCATATACCTTCATGTCGGGGACTATTGAGAACCATCTCTGCCTCGCTACCGATGTAAGTTCTTTGGGGATTTTTTTGTTGTTGCTTCCGTGGTTGATATTAACGGGTTGGGTGAGAGGGTTTTATTTGTTTATTTCCCGTTCCTCCCTGTTTTAGATGCAACTCCAGCGCCTTCCACCCTATGTTTTTCTTTTTTCCTTTTTCATAGATTTATTAAAGCGTTCAACCTGCATCGACCTCTCCCCTCTTGCCCCAAAAAATGATTTGGCTTTGCCCCAAAAAAATGATGTCGTTGTTGCCTAATAGTGAAATGTAGTTTTGACGTCATGCCCTTCATTTTAGGGAACGTTTGGGTATTGTTGTTCCGAATTGTGATAATAAGGTAGAAGCAATTTGTCAATGTAGGTGCATTTTACCACCTCTGCAGCATTTGACGGGAAGTTGTTATCATGAAGAGGGGCAACAAGTGAAATCTGGTATTTCTGTTGTTGAAATATTTGTATTACCTGGGATATTTGTTATTTGCTGACCCATGCATATGCTTTCATTCAACAGTGTTTGTGAAGTTAATGAGTCCATCTTGCAATGAATGTTATATGAACTGGTTCTTTAAAAAGTCAAACTGCTATGACACAAGAATGGCCTGCAAACCTAAGAGTAAGAGATGACTCGACAGTCTGAAAAAAGACTAAATTTTTGCAATATCTGAATCCATAAATAGTGCGGAGTAAATTTTGTTGCTGCTTGTTTAGCCTTCTCGAATGAAAAAACGTTTTCTTTCTTTACAGTTGTTTGGCACCCTTGCGAATCAGGAAAAAAGTTGTTATTATGTGTCCTTTTTATGCAAGGTTTGCATTTCTTTTGATGCTACAAGCAGGAAAATTGGTGGAGAATAACAAGATGTCCTTTTTCCTTGGTTGGATGCACAACAACATGTTGTGAGGCTTCTTCAAGGCAGCTGGGAAAACAAAGGTTGTTGGAAGGGAAAAAGGTAAACTCATGTCTTTACAGTTTTTTAGGTTAACAGAAAATAATGCCTTTCATTGCTTGTAAGTTTTATATCTTTGTTTTCATATGTCTTGCAACCTGAAACTATCCAAACCAGAACATGAGAAAGCATTAAACTGAACCTGGGACTCCAACCTTTAAAACTTCGCAGAATCAATTTTCATTGTCCATTTATTTTCTATTTCTGTGTGCTTCGATATTCAAACCAGCTCCACCTCAGTATTGACCCATTTTAAAATTTCATAGATTCGGCTGCCATCTTGGTTTCTATTGATGCTTTAGCCCTCTATTTGTTGTGCATTTGAGCATTTGATGAAATTTAGAAAAAAAAATTTGTAAACATGTCTACTCTTTGCTCCTAGCCTTCATAGTGTTGTCTAATGAATAATTCCTTGCTTGACCAACAGACAAATGTAAAAAAAAACAATCCAATTTTTTTGCATTTAGCCTAGTTACATGGTTTAGTGAAATGTCTAGCTACAAATTAGCTTGTTATATAAAACTTGTAGAATAGATGGAAAAAGTTACTGGAACTTAAAATATTTGTTATTATTGTTCGCTGCCCCTTTTCTTCGATGGAAAAAGTGCAACTGTGGTCACCAAACAACCAATTTCGTAGGCATAAATGCTGCCATATCCACATTCAGAATACGAAGTCATTGTACAATCATGTATCAAGTTAGAATGGATAGAAATATTAGTTTCCAGCTGTTGTTAAGGTTTGGACCTTTTAGAATCCGCTCCAAGCATCTAGTGGTTTTTTGTGCTTTGTTTGCATACAAGTTAATGTTTTATTGTGCATGTTACATGTCTCTGTCTGCAAGTTAGCAACTTGTATAAAACTTGTTCAATAGGTGGAAATAGTAAATGAAACTTACATTATGTGTTGTTATTGTTATGGTTAGGTATCTTTTCAATTCAGAAATTAATTTCTGTGAGGCTTTTCTTATGCTTTATGAAGATGCAAAAAATAACTGCCCTGATTAATAATGGCATGAAGGAGCACGTGTCTTTCCTGTTAGCATGATTCCTAGTGTGTCAAGGGATTATCTCCCTAGGAAGCCACTTGAAGCATCCCACAAGTTTCCCTTGTGGGACGTTAGATTGTTCAAATGGGAGGCTTTTAAAGCTATCTTCCAACAAAGAAACCTTCATTAACCTCTTCATACATTTTGCGTATGATATTGCTTTCTGTCATGTTTGGTTTTTTTCCTTTTCAGTTTGAAAGAATGAGGACTAGAAACATAATTATCACTGCCCCAGTTGGTGTGACTGTTACGACACTGCACTTGCAAAGAGAAGAGCAGTTTAAAATGATTCAGTTTGTTAACATTTTACACTACAGGCAGTCGAAACCACCTAAACCGGTTATAACAAAATTGGTTGAGAGTGACCAAATTCCGTATAGCTGGACCTCACTCTCATGGATTTGGCCTAGCTTATGCTTCTAAGGAGGCTGCAATGAAATCTGAACCTTCCTATAAATTAAAAAGAATGAGTGTGGTGACTGCGAAAAATGAAAGTGGAAAAAAGAAAAACAATCTGCAAAGAAAATTCCTGGTGCTAGCAAGAAAAATTTTGAGAAAAAAATGAAATGATAGCCTCCTCCCCAAAGACCTTGTAAAGGAGACTAAAGTTGTAGACTGTATAAAGTTTTAGGCATTTCTGTAAGGGCTTTTGCTGCAAGTATACCTGTTACGCTAAGCCATATTTTAGATCTGCAAATAATGGCTCGAATATACTAGTTTAATTTATCTAGCTACTTGTACTCTGGTATTTTGTAGGTGTTATTAAACTTAAACCATGATTTGTAACTACATATAATGGTCGGAATATATATATGTTTATTCTATCTACCTTGTTCTACTTTGGTAACTATGTGCTTCGTTTAATTAAAAAATCTATTTTCCCTTTCGTTCTTTTTCAATATCATACAAAGCTTAGGTGTGTTTGAGTGAGGAATATATTTTTTGTATAGTACCACCTCTATGTAGATTTAGTGTGTGCACTATGCATTCTTGGATTTTCAATTAAATGTGTTGTTAATGGCACTTATGACAATTCAATCTGCATTTCTCATACTTCCTGTCCGCTCTTTTTTAGATGTCTTTGGTTCAAAGTTGTCTTTGCTGCAAACCGAATTCGATGGCTTTGCCCCAAAAATGAAGTTGTTGTTGCATGGCAGTGAAATGTAGTTTTGACGTGATCATTTGACGGGAACATTTTTAATACAAGCATTTCCTTTATTTTGTGGAAATGTTATTAGCATGTACTGATATAAATGAAAACTAAAAACATACAAACTCCTCTTGCGTGGTAAAATCGCATGTATAAAATAGGTTCAAATAATGCATAGCTTTATTAAATTCATGATTGTTCGAAATTGAAAGCCATGACTGAGCTGTTATTCAAAACTCTTTTTTACTAGGTCATACTTTGTGTACATTCACAACTTCTAGATATTTGGAATTTTGATGCCATGTAAAATCAAGTGTTGGCAAATTTTGGTTAATTGTTTTAATGTGTTATTTTAATGTCTGCTAGAGTCAATGATAACATAATTGATTCAACATTCATTAATTTATTGCTTCTTGTTTGCTTGTTTAACTTATTTATACAAACTCCGTGTTATTATCTCTTAACCTGCTATCAACCTTTTGATCCACTTCAACCTTCCCTTCCACAATGGCTTTTAATAAAAAGAAATATCCTCCCCTGTTGTGATTGGTGGCATTGCATTTGATTAACCTATTTATCTTGTTGTGCGTTATCGGCTTTGTTTTCTTGGAAATTTGACTGTTTAATCTTTTTCTTATTTTGCAAAGTAACCAAGTCACAAGTTTATCAAAAAAATAAGTGAAATACACTTTTATTAGTTATTCAATAAATGTAACATGTTGTATTTTAATGACATTTCCAATCCTTGTTATTGCTAGGTCTGCTCTAAAGAAAGTGCATCCTTCCAACCTTCCAACTTTTGTTTTTCTTCAAAATAAATGTGCTTCTTATTAGACGAAAGTTTAACTTGAGTCCATTCTATCATGTGGGTTTCAGTAATTGCTTCTCGTAAGTGTTGGAAGTACTTGTGACAACATGACAGTAATGGAGGAAATGTAACAATAGTGTTCATACTCCATTTACCTACCACAATACATTATGACAAAATATGCCTACATATACATTGTGTAATGTATGTGAAGAGTTGAAATTGAAACATAATTTATTATTGTTTTTTAGATTGTTTTTAGATGGTGGATTGTTTTCTATATCGATAATATGGCCCTCAAATATGTGGTCAACAATCCTTTGCAAAAATTTCAGGCAATTACATATGGGGGCCATGTTTAGGGGAAAGGGTGATAACTATGACAAAATTGTTTGGGATATTTTTCAATAATGAAATATTGTTAAATTAAAATTAAAAAAAAAATGATTTGTATTTTTTTACTCTTCAACATTGATATTTTCTACTATATTGTACTCTTAACGAATATACATTTTTACAAAAGTAAATATATTTACAAAAGAATATTCATTAGTGAAAAAATCATTATATTCAGGAATACTAGTTGTCACATACTTCATTCAATCAATACAACTACTTTGTATGATCAATTCATATTGTTTTCTTTATTCAATGATGCTTTACTCAACTAAATGCTTAAAGACGAGGATTGTTAAATCCATTGCACTTTGTCACCCTATTTGTGTCTAACAAAAATATATCCTCTCCCATAAATATGTATTTTCTCCCCCTCCTTCGAGCAACAACTATCCACTCCTTCACCGCTCCCCTTTCGGCATTTACATCGCACTGCTCGCGTGCGATTGCTATCATAGTTTGTATTTCATAGTATGATTCATATTTATTATGTAATGTGGTGATGAGGTACTAATATGGTGTACATATTGCAACCGATGATTATTGTAGTGTGGTCATGGATAAAATGGTACGCATAGTAGTACACAATGTTCCCATATATGTCTTCCTATGAGGAGGAATTCTTGAGAGAGTGGATCATAGCATTGGAGAGCATGATAAATTATTTGATCATGTGGAAGTGATATTAATCACCTTTATAGTTATACATTCGGAGTGAGATGAGGCTAGGAGGAGAGGCACTTAGAGGAGATGGTATATTACGGAGCATGTTTGAGAGATACATACAACTCTAAGGCCAATATGCAGATGCGGTGGCTAAGGAATTGTTACTACGGACTCGAAGAGAAGTAACGGTCCCAAACACAGAGGTGGACATCTAGTGGCTAGACATCAATTGTGAGATCTTTGATATTAGCATTTAGTAGTAGCAAGGAGGATGTATGACATATGTTTTAGTGGGTATTATCCATCGATTTGGTTTTATGAAACTTTCGAGAGATGTATATATATGATGACATCATTTTTGATATGATGATGTGTACTTGTGTTGTTATATGATTTTTTGATTATCTCGATTTGATTTGATATGATATGATGTTGATAGGGTGATGATATAATTCTAGAAATTTATGTTTTTTAGTAATATCATGCTATATTGTGACAATAACGGTGTGATAAAATTTGTTTGCAATCATTTATCTCATGAAAGGACCAAAGATGTGGTGGTTCAAGTACAATGCATTCACAAAACATTTAACAACACAATATCTCGCTTTATTTTTCTCCGAAAACATAACAACATGTAGATGTTTTCACCAAGGATCTTGCACATGAAAAATTTGAGGCATTTTAAGAATTATTCTCCCTATGTTTAGAATTAATTCATGATTAAGGGTGGTTATAAAATTGGTATTCTAGAAATATTTATTTAGTATTTTCAATGATTTTGTACATGATAATATACCCATGTGAGTGTTGTCATAACTAGATGTTTTGATTAGTTATTTGTTGAGTTAGTTCAATCAATTATTTAGTTAGGGGTTTAGTTACTACTAGTTTGTTTCATTATCTCCTCTCATTATTAGATTTTGATCTTTTTCTATTCATCAATTTTAACTCATTTTAAGAAATTTGATCAATGCCTATATGAATTGCATCTCTTTTCATTAATTTAATAATCACTTTTAAGTCTTGCATATTAATAATTTTAGAATAAAAATCAAGAATAAGAGCACTTTTCCAAAAGTACTTAATAAGATTATAGAGTCATGTATAGCATAAAAACCTCAAGGAAGTGTAATCCTTAAAAATATCTATGAAACTCTTCATTCCCTAAAACTTTCCATGTAACTATAGAGGTAGGGGATTTTCATTTTTGTCTTTTATTCTTTATGAGTGAGGTTATTATATAAAACTTATATTATTTTTTCAACTCTTATTAAATTATAATTAAATAATCAACATATTTAATAGTGTGTATATATTTGATTTCGCTAGCCCCATTCGTAACCGGTCATGAATTCATCAAACCCTCAAAGGTTGATGCTCCCCTAATCTAAAGAATTTTTTTGCTAGGATATCGCAAGTTCCATCTACCCAAGAGGTTAATGTTATTGCTATGGAGGATTGTGCCCCATTACCCTCGTTGTGGGCCACATTCCTATCACGAATCTTGAAGTTGTTCTTTTGATCTTTATAGAAGATAATAATGCTTTGATCGAATGGTGGTGGAACAAAAAACAAAGGACATAACAAATTAAAACCCAACATTGTCTCAGACATGGAATGAGTCTTGTCTTATTTTTTGGTCTTTATCATTCTATTTGGGTTGTAGGCCTACTGTTTTTTGGGTTGTATCTCTGTTGTGTGTGGGTTGTTTATTGGCCGCAAAACCGTTGTGTTGTTGTTGGTTTCTGTTTAGGGGTTAGGCTGCCTTTTTCTTGGTGCCTCATTGTATATCTAGGTCCTAAGACCTTTTTTCACTCTATTCTTATATCTATGTTTTGACCCTTTCGTTGTGCTAGGTATGGTCCCCATCAAAAATGATTTACCCTTAATAAAAAAGTATGTATATAAATACATAACATCAATATTATATTCTGTAAAAATGGTTAAGATTTATTTTGTTTTGTAAATTTTAATTTAGATATTTTTAAGTGTTACGTCTAGATAGGTTTCATATCAATAACAAACTATTTATCACTATTTTACTATGTTCTGTGTGTATGCGCGCGCATGTGTGTGATCTACAACTTCATTTATTTGAGATTTATATTGATAGAGACATAGGGAAAATATATTTTGTGTGTGTGTTTGTGCATGCATGTGTGTATACATGCATGCATCACACGTTGACTGAGATATAGGAAAAATATACATGAAAGAATATATTAGCTTTCAAGTGGGAAATTCACTAACCTAGGAACTAAGATATTATGCTATAATTTTTTATATCTTTTTGGAAATGTAGTAAATATAGAAAATTGATCTATTAAATATTTGAAGGTTTCTTGATTGTATAGAAATAGTTCAGAACTCTTTTGCAACATTAAGGTTTCCCTAGCATGATTATTTTAAATAAGCTCAACTGTAATTTAGATACCATACTTAAAATCCTATTATCTTTGGGATTTGTTATATTGTTGAATTTATATCCCTAATTAAATTGGGAAGAAAAAGAAAATTGAAATAGTCGGAATCCTCCTAATTATACTATATAGAAATAGAAAATTGAGATGGTTGGCTATCATATGGATTCCAACCCATTAATAACTATTTATTTTAATAGATTTTTTTTTTTGTAATACTATATAAGGCATGCTACCCAATGAGGCTATTAAATGAGAATAATATGGTTATGTTGATTTTATCTATACGACGTTTGTGAAGGTGGGATCTATTTAATAATTGTATAAGATAAAACATAATAAAAAAATATGGTTATTATAAGAAAATAGTTAGTAAGAGTAACTAGAAAACCAAGGAAATATGGAATTGTCTTAATTTATATGAACTTATAATATAATCAATATGATATGAAAATTATAGATATGGTTATTGAATAAGAGGAAGAACCCTTTTAATAAAAATATAGGTGATAATAATAATAATAATTTATAATAATCAACATTTACCTTAGTTTCATCACATTATTCAAAATTTATTGATGCATAAATCATTAAAATTATAATGCATTATCCTTCGGATTTTATATTATTATGCTTTACACTATACATCACCTTACTTGTAAATAGATATGAGAACAATTTATCTTGGGTTTACTACGGATGACATTGTTTTGTAGTTATAAAGATTCAAACTTATTAGTGAACACCTAATACATCTATTGAAACCAATATAAAACAAGAACCACCATGCAACGAAGTATTGGTGTAGTAAAAATTACAATACATATATTGTAGTATGTTGGAAAAGGTGAACCGATTGGGATGGACACATGTTGCTCGTGTTTGGTGAAATAATGTTAACATGTCAAGAGTAAATCCATGTCTTTAGAAAGCTATGACATATTTATCATTCATTTTGTTAAACACTTTGTGTGCATACATTAAACTTTTGCATCAAGTAATGTCAAAAATTATAATTATTTGCAGAGACGACGTAAACAACAAAGTTGAAGTAATAAGTCAGCCTTAACAAATACAACAAATTGCATTCTAAAAATGTTGAGACTAAATTAGAAAATAAGTACATAGGCAATGACAGTATGCCGCTCAAGCCCGAATATCCAAAAGCAGTCACCGTACGCTTCACACTAATGGAAATATCGTGATAGAAAATTTAAGTAGTGGAAAAGCTCTTATTTTGCAATGATGGATCTTATAGCTTTAATGAATTTTTTAGGTCCTTGATAGTATTTGGAATGAGCTTTTAGATACTCCGCCTTGAATGATCATCCACATTTCCTTTACAAACACCAAGGAAAAAAATTAATGGAAATTTTAAACCTAAGAAAATACAAAACTGATTTCAATTACATGAGCAGTTTAAGAATTATATGCACGGGGCATACAAGAAATTACTATCCATTTTATGGTTTTTGTTCGATGACACTTCTAAAGATTTAAAATTTCAGTTTTTTTCTATTAAAGTAGTGAGTCAGACATTTATTATGCCTCATATTTTCTCTAAATTCTTGAATCATTTGATTCCTATTACTGAGGTGAATACTTATTTTCCAGCTGAAAGCATCAGCGCCCAAGCATCTTCTGTGTAGCTGAAAATTCTTGTGTCGCCTCCTCCTCAAAAAGATTTCATTACCGCTCAATCACGTAAAGAGCATAAGAATCGAAGCCTTATTCCTAGATCCATTCCTCCAGAGCTCAGCGAAGAAGAGCTCCACCATGAATAAAGGCCTGCGTTTGAATCAGAGTTCTTCACCTGTGTAGGAAACATTAGGTCCTAGTGATAGTGGATTATTTTGACTTTATACATGTGAACCAAGCACTACCCGATATAAACCAGAAGTGTTCTATACAACAGAAAATGGTGGAGAAAATGACAAAGGAAAGGAAGTTCATTCCAGATGCTCTAAACTTGTCAGTAGCTCTGACAAAGTTGGAGGAGGAACGATCTCTTCCAATAAAATGATGTAAATAAATTACAATAAACGTTACAATCTACTTTCCTTTAATGTGTTGAAGGTTGCAATAACATCAAAATTTACAAACCAATCAAATTGAGGATAAATAATTTTTTATAATTATTTTCTTAAAAATTTTGCAAGTTTATTAATGTGAGAACTGTATATTTGTTTATAAAAATAATAACATCTTATTGGTTAAGAAGTAAAAATAATAATAAATATTTAAATAAATATGAATCATAAATTATACTTACCTTTGTCGGTACTTGTAACGCCCACTAAAAACACCCGCATAAGACCCAAGAACAACCTAGGGTTAACTAGAAAAATTATGGAATAATAATTTTTTTGAAAAGCGTGCCCACAAAAGGTTTCAAAAAAAAAAGTTGTCACAATAACATTTCTAGGTAATTATATTTAATAGATAAAATTTTCCCATTATAATAATATTAAACCCACATTAAAACTAATGAGTATAATTAGCTCAAGCATGGTTAAATTCTCTCTAAGTGTTAATTTAATAAATAATTAAATTCCTACTATAGTTAAATATTCCATATTTAAATTTAGGGGTTAAAGGGGCCAAAATAAATAAATAGCCATGGTATTTAATTCCACAAGATTTGAAAAATTACCAAGATCCCCAATTTACATGGGGTTAGGATAAACATTCCCTTACCCCATAAAGTCACCCCTTAAAAAGTCAACTCATGTTTTTGAAATTAAAAAATTTAAATTAAAATGGTAATTTCCACTCACCCACTCTCCACCTACTTTTTGTAGGGATGAATCTCATCCCTTGGATGGATTCAATCAGGACCCTTGACGAGGAAAAGGGGAAACTAACTCTAAAGCAAGCTTATGAAGGTTTCTCTCTCTTTTCATTTGACTCGTTGTTTTCTCTTTTGTTTTGCAGGTTGTTGGAGGAAGAAGGAAGCCATTGGATGTCATTTCAAGCTCTTAGAGAGGCTTGAAAGTTTTACTATTTTTCTTATTTTGTTCACACCCTCCTAGGGTTTTGAAAGCAATAGTAAATTTTATTTAGTTCATTCTTGTGGGGTTTGCGAAATGGGCTTGTGGGTATTTTCCTAGTTTATAGAAAAAGCTAGATTTGATTTAAATTTTCATTTGGGTATATATATATATATATATTTCCTTTAGAGGGTAAAAGCGAAAATACCCATTTAAATGCATTGATATCAAGTGCATTTCCATAGATGTATATATATATATATATATATATATATATATATATATATATATATATATATATATATATATATATATATATATATATTATATATATATATATATATATATATATATATATATATATATATTTAATGTTGACACATTTTCATATTTAATAACTTCCCCATTTATCATTAATAACTTAAAAAATACTAACCCTACTAAATTTTAGAGTATCTTATTATTAATAACATTCAAGAGTATCAATATTAATATCAAAAGTAACAATAAAACATTAGTTGGTAACATTGGTGATTTTGAATGCTTACACTAATACTTTCTTCTCTAACCTTTTGATAAATGTTATATAAGAGGTAAAATAGGTTACATCTATTTTCCCTCAATAATTTGTAATGGATTTACAATACATTCGTTTAAAAAGATGGTAACATACAAGATATAGAACTTAGTTACTTAATGGCATATTGAAAGACTATTTGGAACTTTAATTTCTTTCCATTTATTTGAGTAAAGTTTATCTTTCTTTCAACTACTATAAGAGAATAAACAAATGTAACTTTTCACAACTTTATAAACTTCATGGAATACAATGGAAGTACTATTTCTCAATACAAATTTCCAACACACTTTTATTATCCAAACTTGCTTCACTAAAGAGTCTTTCCTTTCCACATACATCACAACTATGATAATAAAAATCAATACAACTTTCCTTCAAAATATTAATACAACATCTTCCACTTAAAGTGGGAAAAATTTACAAAAATGAAAGCTAAAAGGAATACAATATTACAAGTCTTCCACCCTAAGTGGGAATAACAAGAAGGTTTTCTCACAAGGAAAGATTTCATGAGGACACCAACCAAGCTCCATGCTTCACATCACTAACAAGAGAGATCCACCATGCTTCATTTGATCACAACAAAAAAGGGGAGAGAGGAAACACTATCCACCCAACCAAGAATTCCAATGAGGAGGAGAAGCCATCCTCCTCATTATCCCCCGAGCCCCAACCATAATGCAATGAAAAATGTATTCAACTCAATGCAACCAAAAAGTTTCCACATCACAATACAAGGTTATATAACCGTAGCAAAATACAACAATGCAACTACAATAAAAAGAGAAAGCAACAAATACACAAGGCTTCAACAAGAAAAAGCCAAGGAGTAAGATCTATGCGGAGGCCACTTATACCTCCCAATGGGAGATGGGTGCCTACATACAAAACCCTCCAATAAAATCCTCAAACCCCTACACACCCTTATGCCCCCTCAAGTACCTCTTATACCTCCCACATTTTCTTATGCCTCCCTACAAATCTCTTATGGCTCCCTGATAAAATAGACCAAGTAATAAATGCAAGCAATTTATTTTCCAAGGTGGGGTACCCATCCCAACTCCCTCCAAAACATGAAAAGAGTTTATATGCCTCCCCACATGTAAGATCCCCATAGTCCCCTCCTACACCACACTTAATAAATGTACACAAGAACCCAACAAGCATACCAAAACAACTAAAAATATGCACATATACACAATTTAAATGAATATTATTTTACAAGAGTATAGGTCCTACCTTTCCATGGTAGAGATTGATCCAAGAGTCCCACACCAAAATTCTTCAAGCCCAAGAAATCACAAAAACTACAACAAATCTACATGCACTCCAAAATCCTCTAATTCCTAAAAATGCAAGAGCACAAAGAAATGAGGTAACCCCTAAACAAGCAAAAGAACTTGAATAAATAGAAAAGGGAGAGAGGAGGATGATGTAGCTCCAAGTAGGATGCCACCTCATTTCGTTTCCACTCTACATATTCCTAGTCAACCCCATACTCCAAAGTACAATTAATAAGTGGCTTACGAAATGAAATTTTACTTACACACACAATCTAACCCACACATCCTTTAAGGCTAAAATAAATACATGTAAGAAAGTGTAATAAAACTTACATTTTTTCTTCCCAAAACACATAATGGGGTCTAATTTTACCCCCCAACCCATAGGTAGGGTTGGTATAGTAATTTAAGAGGTGTGGGACAAGTTTAACTTGTCCCACAAGCCTCCAAAATTTGCCCTTAAGGACAAATCCGAATTTCAAAGGAGAGGTGGAGTGTACAACACTCAAGATCTTAAGCACTCAACTTAAACACATAAACCAAAGAGCTATCAAATCCAATAAATGAATTCTTTTGACCCATTCTTAATTAATTTAGTAAACTAATTAATTTACTAATCTAGACATAAATCAAATAATTAACAAAAGGAGAATACATCACTATAATTTCACATACTAAAATTAAATAAAGGAAACTAAATGAAAGAAAACACATAACCCCTTAGTCACAATTGGAGGTGATTCCCCCATGGGAAACCCTCTAACAACAATTCAAACACATACACATAACAAAATACATGTTGCCATGGTGACCCTTATTGAATTCATCTAGAATTCCAATGTGGTTGGTCTTCAATCCCCCCGATGTTTGTTGTGACATGTTTACCTGCAAAACACATAACACCTCCTTCGGCCTCATGGCCATATCAAAAATTCAAAATAAATATACAATATAACTCCACAATCATTTGTATATGAATCAAAACATCATCTAGGCAAGTAACAATATCATTTACAATTTCTAACAACATCTCGATTTTATATTTCATCAATATCCACATGATCATAAGATTAGTTCAATTGTTTAGGTCTACTCAATATGACGAAATATCGCATGTCTGAAATATATAAATATAAACATGTCAATAGTATATCAACATCAATATAAAATGCCTCTAATTATCCACACGCATCATGTATGAATCAAAATAACAAACATGAGTCTAGTATCTCTAATATCTAACATCATGCTGAATCAAAGCTATAATAATACCCATAAGTAGTATCTAAATCAATAAAAAAAAAATCGAAGGGAAGTGGGCACTACATCCCCTCCCCTTAGACTCGACTTTCTCCCGAAGTCACTGGAACATGTGTGGAAACTAAACTTGTAGAAATGTAACTTCCTCCCATGTAACCGCATTCTCATCATATCTTTCCCACTAGACTCTAACCTTATCAATATCTCTTCCTCAAAGGCCCGTGGTCCTGCGCTCTAAAATGTGGATGGGCTCCATCATCACCTACCCCTGATCCTGCACCTGCAATAAGGTTCTATCTAGTACATGAGAAGGGTCCGCAATATATCTCCTACGTATAGAAACATGAAACACATCTTGGACGTGAGACAAGCTGGGTGTCAATTGTAGATGGTTGGCCAAAGGACCAATATGATCCAAGACCTCAAAGGGACCCATGAATCTAGGAGCAATATTAGAACCTTTTCCATAATGGATAGGGCTCTTATGTGGACTGACATGAAGAAACATCTTTATGGCTACCTCATAACTATGATCTATCCTATGTTGATCCCCATATTTCTTCTTCTGTCATGTGCCTCCTATAATCTTTGCTTGATCATAAAAACTTGTTTCTCCATGTCCTATAGCAAGGTTGGCCCAAGAGAAACCATGTCCTCTAACCTGTCCCAACTAAGAGGTGTCCTACACTCTCTGCCATAAAGTTCCTAAAAAGTATCCATGCCTATCAAACTCTGAAAACTATTATTGTAGGAAAACTCCACCAAGTACAAATACTCCTCCCATCTCGAATGATGATCCATGATGTACATCCTAAGTAGTTCTTTCAAGATTTGATTCACCCGCTTAGTCTATCCATCTATCTCAGGGTGATAAGCTATGCTGAAATTGATCTTCGTCCCGAGGGCATACTGAATGGTAGTCCAGAAGAGGGAAGTGTACAAAAGATCACAATCACAAATGATCTTCCATGGAATCCCGTGCAACCTGATAATCTCATCAAAATATACCCATTCCACTTGCACTAGTTATGTAGTTGGTCTTCACCGAAGAAAAATGAGCCACTTTCGTTAATTTATCTACTTTGACCATGATGGCATCGTGGTGGTATTTTGACGTCGGTAACCCCACTATAAAGTCCATGGAAATGGTGTCTCATTTCCATTTCAACAAGCATGAGGAAAGAGAAGGCCAGCTAGATGCTGAGGCTTGGCCTTCATCTTCTGACACTCTAAAAAGCATGACACAAACTGAGCCATGTCTATCTGAAGTCCCCTCCAATGGTATAACTGTCTCAAAGTGGCATTAATCTTCTTTACCCTAGGATGGGTTGAATAAGGTGCACGATGAGCCTCTTTCAAAATGTCCCGCCTCAAACCTCTATCTCTAAGAACATAAATCTGGCCTCGGTGCTATAGAATGCCATATGTCTCTAGGGAGAATCCATCAAAGTTCCCCTCAAGGGGTCTCTGAGACTCAATCTTTTGTCTAGCTACAAGGTAGAAGTTGTCGTGAGGAAGCTACTGTAAAATCCTGCTCCATAGATTTGTACCCACTTAAGTGGCATTAGCCACATGTCTCCGTCTACTCGTGACATTTGCAACTAGATTGTCCTTCCCCTCACATGTTATATCTCCATGTCATACTCATAAAGTAAATCCATCTAATGCCACCGATGAGCATTTAGAGTGGGCTACATGAAGAGGTGGTGGAGACTCAAGTGATCAATCCTGAGTGTAAATCTCCTGCCAAAAAGGAAGTGTCTCCATCAAACTAAGGCATGAAAAACTGCCGCAAGCTCAAGATGATGAGTCGATAATTGATCTTATAATATTTGAGTTTGTGAGACTCAAAAGTAACTACTCTACCCTCCTACATCAACACACATTCTAAGTCCTACCAAAGAAGTGTATTTACAAAAGAAGAACTCGCCTTGAGGATTTGGCACAAAGCAAGAATAGGTGTTGTTGTGAGACATTACTTCAGTGTCCTCAAATCTTGCTCACATCATGTCGACCATACAAACTTCTTCCCTTTCCATTGAAGGGAAGTGATGGGGTGCGCAACCTGAGTTAAGTCTTGAACAAATCTCCTCCAATATCCTATTAAACCCATGAAGTTGCACACCTCTATCGAATAGTGTGTACCGGAAAATTCGTAATAGATCGAATCTTGGAAGGATCAACTGTGATACCTTTCCTAGAAATGATGTGGTCCAAATACTACACTTCTTTTAAAAAGAACACACACGTCTCCGTGTTCTTGTAAAGATGTTGCTCACAAAGACACTAAGAACCTGGAAAGGTGCTTCTCGTGCTCATCATGCATACATGAGTAAATCAGAATGTCGTTAAGGAAAATTAGCATGAAGCAATCCAAAAATGTCCTCAACACCCCATTCATCAATCTCATGAACACTGCAGGGGCATTTGTTAGACCAAAAGGCACTAATGTGAACTCATAGTGGCCATATCTTGTACAGAAGGCGGTCTTATGAATATCTTTCTCTCGTGATCCTCACCGATGATAACCTGATTTAAGATCTATCTTGGAGAATATTATGGCCCCCTTCATCTGATCAAATAAACCATCAATTCATGGAAGGGGGTAACAAATTTTTATCGTTATTTTGTTCACTGGAGGTAATCAATACATAACCACAGAGATCCGTCCTTATTATTCACAAAATCACAGTGCACCCTAAGGGGATACACTTGGATAGATTAGACCTTTCTCTAGAAGGCTCTCAAGCTACAACTTGATCTCTCGAGAGCTCGGAGTAGTCATCCAATAAGGTTCTCGTGAGATATGCTTTGCGCCCGGACTAAATCTATGTGAAAATCTATCTCACGTGGGGGAGGTAACCCCGGTAGCTCCCCTGGAAAGACATCGAAAACTCTCTCAAGATGGGATGGTCATCAAGGGATGGCCCACTAGACTCATCCTCTGATTTTTCACTAACCGTGACACCATAAATCGACAACCTCCTTGCATACACACGCTTAAGATGCTTGGAGGAGTTGGTGTGAATGGAAATGGGTCTCCTAACCCCTACTAACACTGACTCAACTCATTAGATCATCTTACATAATATAATCTTATGGTAACAATCTAATGCTATGTGTTCAGACAACCATCCCATGTCCAAGCTAACTCCATATGAACTCAACAGAAGGATACAAAGATCCGAGGTAGTGGTGAAGGGTCCCAAATCCACGACACACTCCTTAACTAAGGATTCTACATATATATTGGCTCTAGAAGCCATTTCATCATCCTAAATAAAGACCTAATTAACTCGCCACCAGCCTGCAACGCTCTACTAAGCATGGTGCAATAAAAGAATCATGAACTAGAATCAAACAAAATAGAGGTAAGAATACCACCAATGCTACCTTTCGTCTATATCACGGTACTCGGTGCTCACTTGGTAGTTTTCGAATGCTACATAAATCCAATAGCTACACCCCATGTCACCAATAGTAGGCTTTGAAATTTTCATCTTACCCTTGTTTCTAGGGTACTCTGTGGGCACTCTCTCTAATGATGTCTAACAATACCACAACCATAATAGTTGCTTGGTTCTCTAATGAGATGTAGCTCCAGCCGGTACTCTAGAGGTCTGTGATGTGGATCCTGATGATCTGGATATGGAATGTTGAGGTCTCTACTGACGAGCTCCTATTGACTAAGCTCTCACTGCACCCTATTTCCTAATGGGACCCCTAGGAGGAGGCCCCATACTCCGTCCTCTCTATGCGTCAAACCCGTGAGTAGGTCTCGAATGGTGGGCGAGTCTGGTCTGCTGATGCTGAGGTGGCTATTGTGGTAGCCTTAAGGAAGACTGTACTAAACTTTTTCCACCACAAGGAGGAGGAACTAACCCCCTCAATATGTTATCCTTCATCTGCTGGATATGGCTCCAAACTCTATCCCTATCCTGTTACATCTTTCCTTATGTCTCCTCTACAATATAAGCCTTATCCACGGCCTCTACTAAGGTCTGTGGGAAGCGAATATGCACTGCACCACCTGAATCTAAACTTAGGCCCCCGATGAATGCGTGAATCCATACCTACTCATCCTTCATATAGTCAACATATTGGAGTAGGTCCAAAAATTGAATCTCATACTCAGCTACAGTCATAGATGCCTGATCGAGGTCATGGAAATCATCTATCCACTGTTGAATAAACCTCTGGGATAAGTACATGCTCCTAAACCACTCCTCAAAGAGCTCCTAGGTAACCATCTCTAAATCAATGTGGAGCTTCTACTCCTTGGTCCTCCACTAGACATTTGCTCTATCCCTCAGAAGATGCATCACAACACGAGATTTCATGTTAGTATTACAATGGCAAAGCTTAAAGCACCCGCTCAATCTCACCAACTAGGCCTCTTCCTGAAATCCACCTGTATCTCTAGAATAGTGAGATGGTCATAGCTTTAGGATCTCTCGATATGGTCTGCAATTGTCGACTGGTGACCCCTAGGCCTCTCTACATGCTCATCTCTAGGTATAGGGCTCTGAGACCAATCCTTGTGTCCTAAAATCATGTCTCCCTGTCCTCTCTGTGGTGACTCTAATCTGGATGACTCCATGTGGGAGTTCTATGCCCTATGCTCGCCACCGTGTCAAGGAGATGCATGAGCTTCAATAGATGGATCCCTATCATGTGTGACTGATCTTCCTCCTAAGGACCCTCCGCGTATAACGGCATTGACGTTCTAAAGTGTCTGTAAAATCTAGGGTAGAATGGCCACTATGGCACTGCTCCGGAGATGACAAGTCTAGGACTATGTGAAATGACCCTCGTCTTATCCACTTCTCCCGCATAGACCAAGGCAAGAGTTAGTTCATCATTCTAGGTTTTATTCCATTTTTCTATGTTTACTAAAATATACAATCTTTCGTATAACAATTTTTCTCTAGGTTTAGTATTGTGCTAGGTTTAATATTATACTAGGTTCAATGTTCATGTCTCATGTTTTCCTGTGTGCCCAAGGGTCCAAGATTTGAACCCAAGACTCTGATACCAAGTGTAACGCCTAGTAAAAATGCCCACACGAGACTCGAGAACAACCTAGGGTTAACTAGAAAAATTATAGAATAATTATTTCTTGAAAAGTGTGCCCATAAAGGGTTTCATAAACAACGGCTGTCACAATAACTTCTAGGTAATTATATTCAATAGATAAATTTTTCCCGTTATATTAATATTAAACCTACATTAAAACTAATGAGTATAATTATGTCAAGCATGGTTAAGTTCTCTCTAAGTGTTAATTTAATAAACAATTAAATTCCTACTATAGTTAAATATTCCATATTTAAATTTAGGGGTTAAAGGGGCCAAAATAAATAAATACCCAAGGTATTTAATTCCATAATATTTAAATAATTACCAAGGTCCCCATTTTACATGGGGTTAGAATAAACATTCCCTTACCCCATAAAGTGACCCCTTAAAAAGTCAACTCATGTTTTTTGAAATTAAAAACATTTAAATTAAAATGGTAATTTCCACTCACTCACTCTCCACCTACTTTTTGTAGGGATGAATCTCATCCCTTGGATGGATTCAATTAGAACCCTTGAGGAGGAAAAGGGGCAACTACCCCTAAAGCAAGCTTATGAAGGCTTCTCTCTCTTTTCATTTAACTCGTTGTTTTCTTTTTTGTTTAGCAAGTTGTTGGAGGAGGAAGGGAAGCCATTGGAGGCCATTTCAAGCTCTTGGAGAGGCTTGCAAGTTTTATTATTTTTCTTATTTTGTTCACACCCTCACCTAGGATTTCAAAAACAATAGTAAATTTTATTTAGTTCATTCTTGTGGGGGTTTTCCCAAATGGGCTTGTGGGTATTTTCCTATTTGTAAAAAGCTAGATTTGATTTAAATTTTCATTTAGGTATATATATTCCTTTATAGGATAAAACTGATAATACACATTTAAATGCATTGGTATCAAGATCTTTTAAATGTATTTTACACACACACACACACACACACACACACACACATATCCCGATTAAAAGGAGATTTGCTTTGCATCCTTTCCTTTACGCAACCATGAATCCAAATAATTCACAGAGAAAATATTGTATGTTGGCAACATTAAAGGGGACGGTTTTAATAGTGTGGGGGGAATGTTCAATGTTTTGGGGGTGGGGAGGCGTTGGCGACCCCAACCCCCACCCCATTTAATATTTAATGGGGTGGGGGTTGGAGTCGCTAACCCTCCCCACCCCTATCTATTATTAACCACAAAACAAATAATGCATAGGCCACGACCACTTAGACTAGTACTATTTCTTTAAAAGGGTTTTTGACTTGAGTAAAATTTATTTTATTTAATACCTATATATGTATGTATGTATGTATGTATGTATGTATGTATATGTATACATACATACATACATATATATATATATTACAAGTGTATTAATGTTGACATGTCTTCATATTTAATAACTTCCCCATTTATCATTAATAACTTAAAAAAATACTAACCCTTCTAAATTTTAAAATATCTTATTATTAATAATATTCAAGAGTATCAATATTACTATCAAAATTAACAATAAAGCATTAGTTAGAAACATTGGTGATTTTAAATGCTTACACTAATAGTTTCTTCTCTAACATTTTGATAAATGTTATATAAGAGGTAAAATAGATTATATTTCTTTAGACTAGTACTATTTCTTTAAAAGGGTTTTTTATTTTAGTAAAATTTATTTTATATATATATATATATATATATATATATATATATATATATATATATATATATATACATACACATATATATATATATATATATATATACATGTATATATTGGTCATACATATATATATACACATATACATATACATGTATATATACATATACATATACATATATATATACATATATATACATATTTATGTATATGTGTATATTTACATGTATATACATGTATACATGTGTGTGTGTGTGTGTGTGTGTGTGTTTGTGTGTGTGTGTGTGTGTGTGTTTTCTACAAGTGTATTAATGTTGACATATTTTCATATTTAATAACTTCCCCATTTATCATTAATAACTTAAAAAATACTAACCCTCCTAAATTTTAAAGTATCTTATTATTAATAATATTCAAGAGTATCAATATTACTATCAAAATTAACAATAAAGCATTAGTTAGAAACATTGGTGATTTTGAATGCTTACACTAATAGTTTCTTCTCTAACCTTTTGATCAATGTTATATAAGAGGTAAAATAGATTATATTTCTTTTCCCTCAATAATTTGTAATGGATTTACAATACTTTCTTTTTAAAAGAGGGTAACATACGAGGGATAGAATTTAGTTACTTCATGGCCTATTGAAAAACCATTTGGAACTTTAATTTCATTCCATTTATTTGACTTAGACTAATACTATTTCTTTAAAAGGGTTTTTGACTTTAGTAAAATTTATTTTATTTAATACCTATACATACATACATACATACATACATACATACATACATACATATATATATATATATATATATATATATGTATATGTGTGTGTGTGTGTGTGTGTGTGTGTGTGTGTGTGTGTGTGTGTGTGTGTGTGTGTGTGTGTGTGTGTGTGTGTGTGTGCACACACACACACACATATATATATATATGTATATCCATTTATTTGACTTAGACTAATACTATTTCTTTAAAAGGGTTTTTGACTTTAGTAAAATTTATTTTATTTAATACCTATATATATATACATACATATATATATATATATATATATATATATATATATATATATATATATATATATATATATATACATATATACATATACATACATACATACATATATCTCTATATATATATATGTATGTATCTATATGTGTGTGTGTGTGTGTACACACACACACACACACACACACACACACACGATATATATATATATATATATATATATACATATTAATTTTACAAGTGTTTTAATGTTGACATATTTTCATATTTAATAACTTCCCATTTATCATTAATAACATAAAAAATACTAATCCTCCTAAATTTTAAAGTATCTTATTAATAATAATATTCAAGAGTATCAACATTACTATCAAAATTAACAATAAAACATTAGTTAGAAACATTGGTGATTGTGAATGCTTACACTAATAGTTTCTTCTCTAACCATTTGATAAATGTTATATAAGAGGTAAAATAGATTATATTTCTTTTCCCTCAATAATTTGTAATGGATTTACAATGCATTCTTTTTAAAAGAGGGTAACATACAAGGGATAGAACTTAGTTACTTCATGGCCTATTGAAAAACTATTTGGAACTTTAATTTCATTCCATTTATTTGAGTAAATTTTATCTTTCGTTCAACTACTATAAGAGATTAAACAAAATTAGCTTTTCACAACTTTATAAACTTCATGGAATACAATGGAAGTACTATTTCTCAATACAAATTTTCGAGAGACTTTTATTATCCAAACTTGTCACACTAAAGAGTCTTTCCTTTCTACATAAATCACAAATTTGATAGTAAAAATCAATACAAGATTCCTCCAAAATATTAATAGAACATCTTCCATTTAAAGAGGGAAAAATTTACAATAAATTAAAGCTAAAAGGAATACAATATTACAAGTATTCCACCCTAAGTGGGAATAACAAGAAGTTTTTCTCACAAGGAAATAATTCATGAGGGCACCAACCAAGCTCCATGCTTCACATCATCAAAAAGAGATATCCATCATGTTTCATTTGATCACAACAAAAAAGGGGGGAGAGGCAACACTCTCCACTCAACCAATAATTCCAATGAGGAGGAGAATCCATCCTCCTCATTGGCCCTCGAGCCCTAAACAAATTGCAATGAAAAATGTATTCAACTCATGGAAATAAAACAAGCTTCCACATCACAATACAAGGGTCTATAACCATACAAAAATACAACAATGCAACTACAATCACAAGAAGGAAACAAAAAATACACAAGGCTTCAACATGCAAAAGCCAAGGGGGTGAGATCTATGGGGAGGCCACTTATACCTCCCAATGGGAAATGGGTTCCCACCTACAAACCCTCCAATAAAATCTCATACCCCTACACACTTGTATGCCTCCCTCAAGAAAATCTTATGCCTCCCACATTCTCTTATATCTCCCTACATATCTCTTAGGGCTCCCTCATAAAATAGACCAACTAAGAAATGTAAGCAATTCCTTTTCCAAGGTGGGGTACCCATCCCAACTCCTCCAAAACATGAAATGAACTCTTATGCCTCCCCACATGTAAGTTCTCCATAGTCCCCTCCTACACCAAACTTAAGCAATCTACCCAAGCACCCAATAAACATACCAAAACAACAACAAAACATGCACATATACACAATTTAAAAGAAAATTATTTTACAAGAGTATAACTCCTACCTTTCCATGGTAGAGCTTGATCCAAGAGTCCCACAAAAACGTCTTCAAGCCCAATAAATCACCAAAATATCTAACAAATCTAGAAGCACTCCAAAATATTGTAACTCCCAAAAATGCAAGAGCACAAAGAAATGAAGTAACCCCCAAACAAGAAAAAGAACTTGAATAAATAGAAAAGGGAGAGAGGAGGATGATGTGTCCCCAAGTAGGATACCACCTCATTTCCTCTCCACTCCACGTCACCCTAGTCAACCCCATACTCCAAAGAACAATTAATAAGTGGTGGAAGAAATGACATTTTACTTACAAAAACAATCTATGGCCACAACCCTTAAGGACTAAAATAAATACATGTAAGAATGTACGATAAAAAACTTATAATTTGTCTACCCAAAACACATAATGGGGTCTAATTTTTACCCCCCAACCCATAGGTAGGGTTGGTATAGTGATTTAAGAGGTTTGGGACAAGTTTATCTTGTCCCAATAGCCTCCAAAATTTTCCCTTAAGGACAAATCCGAATATCAAAGGAGAGGTGGAGTGTACAACACTCAAGATCTTAAGCTCTCAACTAAAACACATAAACCAAAGAACTATCAAATCCAATAAATGAATTATTTTGACCCATTCTTAATTAATTTAGCAAACTAATTAATTTACTAATCTAGACATAAATCAAGTGATTAACAAAAGGATAATACATCACTATAATTTCACATACTAAAATTAAATAAAGGAACCTAGATGAAAGAAAACACATAACCGCTTGTCACAATTGAGGTAATTCCCCCATGGGAAACCCCTAACAACAATTCAAACAAATACACATAACAAAATACATGTTTTCATGGTGACCCTTGTTGAATTTATCTATAATTTCAATGTGGTTGGTCTCCAATCCCCGATGTTTGTTGTGACATGTTTACTCGCAAAACACATAACACCTCCTTCGGCCTCATGGCCGCATCAAAAATCCAAAATAAATATAAAATATAACTCCACAATCATTTATATATGAATCAAAACATCATCTAGGCAAGTAACAATGTCATTTAGAATTTCTAACAACATCTCAATTTTACATTTCATCAATATCCACATGATTGTAAGATTAGTTCAATTGTCTAGGTCTACTCAATATGAAAAAATATCGCATGTCCAAAATATATAAATATAACCATGTCAACAACATATCAACATCAATATAAAATGTCCCTAATAATCCACATGCATCATGTATGAATCGAAATAAATAAAATTCTAGTATCTCTAACATCTAACATCATACTGAATCAAAGCTACAATAATACCCATAAGTATAGTCGATGATGATCGAAATCAATAACAAAAAGGTGTTGCAGGGAAGTGGGCATTACAATATTAAATAAATAAATGATTTTTTTGTGATAGTTGATGAATAATGGTCTAGATATCATTTCATCTATGTAGTATGGGGCACAATGGGGACACCTACCCTTACGTACTTATCAAATATTAAAACTTGTATTGATTTTAATAGAGATAATTGGTTATGAAGTTAATGATAGGATAAGTAGGTTGAATAAAGCTATGGATTTAGTTAGGAATCAAGAATGTGAGTTGTAAGTGGCTCAATTTGACTCACCACATTACATATTTTGGACCTAACAAGATGGACCTATTAATCACATTCTTATGGATCTAAAAAGGCATACATTATTTATCTAATAAGAATGTTTTAATGTATCATTTATATATGATATGAACATTTAAATTCAAGTTCTAGTTCACTATAACATTTGAATTTTTTATATATAGTTATCCAAATTATTGACTTACATATACATTTTCCTCTTTATTTTAATTATATTCATAGCTTTCTTATAAATGGTATGTCCACTCTCTATGAATGATAGGTCTATGGAGGATCTAGAAGGATGTGTATTTGTAATTAAATACCTATTTGATACTCTCTATGTACATTTATTTTATAGATACTATTTTCAATGATGATCTTATACATTCTCAAACAATCACATTTAGAAAAATTTGTTGATTAGTTATTATGATTTTGAACAAAGAATTACATTATGTAACGTGTGTGGGCTAAGTGCACATTTGGTGTGCCAAAAAGAGGAATTTTTAATTATTTAAATTTAAACTCAAGCACACTTTGAGAAAGCATGATCGCATTATGAAATATTATGATTGGTAATTACCAAGCCTAAAACGTGATCACCTTATAATATGCTCGCTTCCTATTTGCTGAATGTGGTATATGTGCCTTTTCTGAGGGATACATTTACTAAAATAAATGGTTAAAGTATAAATTTTTCATTTATTAATATTTATTCTTTATTATTTCTTATACTTTAAATTTATTTTAGTAAATATAAGAAATTTGGGTCACTCTATACCTTATGGAACTAGTCTCACAGATCTCCATGAGTCATAGTTTAGGAGATGGTTTTTTCTAATATAATATGGTAAGTACATAGGTAATTTTTTAGGATTTCAACATCAAACCTAAATTTTTAGGGTTTAAACTATAAAAGCGATGTCTATTTTTTGAGATAATGTAGTCATTTTTCAGGTTTTGGGGCATTTTCGATTGTTTACTGACATTTTTAGGAGTGTTCAATGTGTCAAAACTATATTTTATAAACCTCACAACTAATAAAGGTAGAAAAAATTTCTTGAATATATGGACTCATGAAATTCCTTATAACACATAATAAATCAAAACACATATGTAATTTTTTATCGATTTAAATAATCAATGGAATGATCATCATGAGTCTTTTGAAGGATCTAAAATATCACGAGGATATTGGGTACTATTAGAAAAATCATGAGGTTTGTGAAATTTTTGAAACATCAAGAGCTTCACTGAAATTTAAATCATCAAGGGAATGGTCATCAAGAGCATGATAAGATAAGCTCACCATGAATGATGGTGTAAATCATCTCATGCTTGAAAACAATGCATATTTTATGAGAGTGTTTGTACACACTTAATCAATGTTTGGTAATGAAATAACATCTTACAAGTCAGGAAGGTGGAATTTGTAGTGTTTCAGTACAATGTGGAGGTCAACAAGATGAAATTAACTATCATAAATTCCTCCAAGTTTCATTTAGGGAAAAAAATTTCTATCAGGAAGAGGAAACCTATCTCCATGGGGAGAAATTGAGAAAGAGGGTGTCTAAGCATGCTTCCACTCAAGTGACATCTTGGGCAGGGAGGTGAATTATGATATTAAGAAGAGATCATCATGTTCAAAGGTGAAAATTAAGGCTCAAGGAGTGAATTAATGATTATCATATCCCGACTCTACCATTGTGTCCAAATCTCTTAGAGAAATAAATCAAAATGAGCTAGTCAAGATAACGAGGAATGCAGGACCATCACATGTGAAGGATAAAAAAGTCGCTTATTCTCATGAGAGGGATATGAGAAAGAAGTGTATGAGAATCCTAAATCTGATTCCATTCAAGGATGATTTTGAAGCCTAGAATGGTAATAGGATGATCTTCATATGGAGATGTTGTCATGTGAATTGACTAACCCAAAAATGTAAAACTTAAACCATGAAAACCAAGCCATAATGTGAAATCTTGCTCCCAAATATTCTTGAATCCCTCTCTGGGCCAACCTACCTCATGTGTCATGATCAACTTTTCCTTGAAGGTATTCCTAATGCATTTGGTGAACATGTATAATTTTGCAAAAAGGTTTAACAAGGTTCATTATTCCATTCATTGAAGTGTAGTAAAAGACTAATTCTTTGGAAAGCCTAGAAAGACCAATTTTGTCCATTTCAGAGCATGTATACATCCTTCGGGAGATTTATGAAAATGTATTAAGTATATAAAGGTGGTATTTTAAATCCTTGAAGGTGTTGGAATTAGTTTAGGAATATTTATGAAAGTTTTGATCATTCAGGGATAGTCTATTGAACAACGCATTTTTAGATGCAAGGAACGGAAATCAAATTGTGAACCTTGAATTCTTCATATGAATAGATGAGATATTTTTGAGTTAGGAGGAAAAAAGTAGGCATCATAAATTTTGAATAATCCTTTACATTATGGGAGCATCCATTTTGATCCAAGGCCACTAAAGGTGATGCTAGCAATCATCTCACAATATCAAGCAATACATACCTCCCAAGAGTGTTTCTAAACACTTAATTAGTGCTTGGTAATGAGATAAATACATTGTGGAGGCGGGAATATGTGATTAACCTTAAAATTCTAATTCTATGTGGATACAATTGATCAAAAGGGTGTTCTCTACAATGTTATCATAGTCTTCTCTACATCCACCTTTCAACCTTACATTCACATTTCAATACATCCATACACCTTACTCAAGCACATCACAATGCTCCATCATTCCTTTATCCATCATCTTTCAATATTTTAAACTTTTGGATTCTTAAGACTCCTTTTTTTTGCAATCTCTAAATAATCTTCTCAACTTTGTTTTTCACCTTCACCTTGAATTTTACTCAATCTTATTTTCACTCATCTCATTGTGCTTACCTCTATCCTAATCACTAACAAAAATCACTTAACTCTCCCTCACTCACTTAAGGTTGTTCATACAAACCCTTACTCTCTCTATAATTCTTCATGGCACTTTGTGTAGGACAATCAATTTAGGTATTCTTTGTTAATTTTTTAAAGTATTCCCTATTACTAAATGATTCAAAACATTATAACACCACTCCCTCAATGATAATATCAACTTCCTTATGAATTTATTTCCTAAGACAACTATTTCTCAAGGTTGGTCTTGATAGTGAACAAGAAACAAGAATGATTTTACATTTCTTTCTTTACCTCCTAACCACTAAATACTCTAGCCTTATGCCCTTATTTTATGAATCCTTAATGACCTTAGGATTTCCTCCAAGTTATCGTGAGACTCCACCAACTTCAAACGCATTGAATAAAATCTATTTTTCTAGAATTACATCCTTCCTAGCCCTCAAACCGAGAATTAATACAGCTTAAACTATATATTGACCATTCCTTTGCTTTTATTCTTATTCCAACATGTACTAGGGATTTTGAAAATCTTGGTCTTCTTATTACCTTCCTATAAGCTTATCAAGGATTCTACGATTCGTAAATATTAACTTTTACAATGAATATTCTACTATGGGCCCTTAAGACCTGGGCACACACAAATGAGGATTGTGAACACAAATTGAATTTAAGAAATCCTCATTTAGATGGATTATTACCTTTTCTTGAATTTTGTAACACCAAATCCTCATGATCAATTCCTGAAATAGACTCAAGGATCCCATTAAATCATTATTTTCATGCTACATACTACTAAATTTTTAAAAGCGGGTATAGTCTTGTCTCGAGTAAGTCTTTCTATATATTTTACATTCCTTGGAGGTTTTCATGAAGCCACGAACACCGTTATAGATAAGAAGACAATCCAAAACAATATATTTACCCATGAAAATGCTTTACTTAAATAGCCTCTAAGCTCCAAATATTATATCTTAGCATGAGAGGATTGTTTAATGTAACACCTAGGCCTATAACATACTTGGAGCTATTTAAAATATTCAAATTATACATTTGGATGGAAACCCCTATTATTTCCTATGGATTTCAAATGGATTGGTACAAGTTATGAACATCTTAAGCGGACCGAAGACACCTCTAGTCACCTAAGAAAGCCAAAATTTATTATTAACAAGATGTTCCTACATCACTAGAGGAACATTTCACATTGACCGAGAAGCCTTATTTTCAATTAAGGACTTGGTTTTCATGCTTAAAAATTTCAATTTCCATGCTACCTATTTTGGCCATTTTGGAGCTAATTAAACACCATCCGGGAGAGTTTATGAAATATCTTAATCATCAAGAGGTGATGGTGGAGAATCTTAGAAGTGTTGAAGGTAATTTAGGAAGATTTAGGAAAGGTTTGATCTTCCAAGGACTATCTGCTACATATCATGTTTTCTAGGTGCAAGGATCAAACTCTCTAATGGTGAAACTTGACTTCTTTTGAAGATTCCAGGAGCTCTACATGGATTTAGGAGGGAAAGAAATAGGTATTGAAAGCTACGTGAATCCTATAAATGTTTGAGACATCTATTTTTCATTAAGGCTTGAAAATTTCATGAATAATTTGAAAATAGTGAAGCATTCCCTTTTGGTTCCAAAACAACACTTCACCAATGAAACATTTCATGACACAAAATAGGGCACTACTATTCGAGCTTTAGGATTCTTGATGATTGATACCTCATGCTGAATCTTATGCAACCTAAACAACCTTTGTTATCAATATAACTTGACATCAATGATAACACTAATGACACTATGTCCAACAAATGTGTTTTGATTTGTTATGTATTATAAGGAATCTCATGAGTGCATATATTTGAGCATATTTTTACCTTTGATATTTTTGAATTTTGTAAAATCTAATTTTGACACATCTAACACTCTACATATGTGAGTAAACAATCCAAAAGGCCTCAAATCCTAAACAATGATTATATTCATTGCACAAAATAGACATCAAATGTAGAATTCAAATGTTAAAATATTTAGGATGAATGATGAAATATTGAAAATCATCTATTTACTTGATGAAATTATATTATAAAAATCATCACCTAAATCATGAGTCATGGAGATGTGAGACTAGTTCTATAAGGTGCAGAGTGACCCTAATTTCTTCTATTTACTTAAACATTTATTTTTATTAATAAAATACTGCCACAAACACATATAATTTCTATACTCTAATGAATGCAACACGTTATAACGTGAGTGTGTTATAGCATGCTCGTGTTCCCTACAATTATGCCCCCAAACCAAGATTTTATAGACTTGGAATTGCTTTTGTTTCCCAAACTCGCGCTTGACCTATAACAAAGATAACCACCTATGTGTTTTTGAAATAATATGAAAATCCTCACCTTCCACCATGCTAAATCCTACAAAATTGTTTTCATTATTTCTTAAAAATGTACCTACAATGTCAAGAAAACTATCCTCTTTCTAAATTTTTTTGACTATTCTAAGGTTTCTAGTTATATTTATTTCAAACTATGTCTTTTATACCTCTATTTTTAGGGATTGTAAATGCTTATATTTTTATACATCTATTTATTCACTCAACTAAATTTAATAAACATTATACAATCACAAACTATGACTAATTCTACACATATTCAAAACCAAAATCTAATTTTCTATATTTTTTAAGGTGGTTAGGGGGTACGATTGGCTATACCTTATTTTTCAAAATTTATAATATATTTTATGAGAAAAATTATAAAAATAAAATACTTGACTAAAAAAATCCATAAAAATATATCACAAACTAGATGCTCTTATCTATATTTCTACCAAAGGGTTTTTAAAATTATAAATAGTGCTAAAAAATGGTGGGGGAGGGGGACGACGACCAACTACCTACTATGTTTTTTAACATAAACAAGAGAAAATTTTGGTATTTTAGATCTTTAACCCAGATAAACTTAACAATTTTTTTAAAAATAGTATCTTAGAAAATAGACTCAAAATTCAATGATTAATATTCTTATAACATTTTCCAATTTTGAGCGTAACTATCTAAAATAAGTCGCATAAGTTGAAGTTTTTTTATTTTTAAGAAAAATATGTCCACTTAAGACCCCTTAAGACCCTCTTTTGGCCCCCATTTGAATACACTTACCCTGTGTGTGTGTGTGTGTGTGTGTGTGTGTGTGTGTGTGTGTGTGTGTGTGTGTGTGTGTGTGTGTCTGTCATTACGTAAAAAAATGTTATTTTTTATAAATATGAATGTTTAAATAACCAATATATTTATACATTATAAACCATTATTTTGCATTAGTATCTTTGACCATGAACAAAATACCATACTAATTAATGAATAATATCTTTACTGCAATTGGAAAACTACTATAGTTAAGGAAATCATGAATATTTTTTGAATGCGTACTTGATTTGATAATGAATGATTATTATAATATTTAAAATTACAATAACTACATTGCTTGAAAACCTACTATTATCCAAAATTCACCCTCAAGGTAATTTTGATAACATGCATCAAATTATTTAGTCCCAACCAACTATATTGATTCAAGGCAAAATTCATGTTTCGGGGTCCCCTCGGGTTCTTTCTAACTCTTCTCATCCCGAAGAGGAAAACCCGAAGAATTTTTAAAATGTGAAAAATTGCAAAAACAAGTTCGGGACGAGAAAAATTGTGAAAAATGGCAAAGTCTTAGTCCCCGGCAGTCGGGACATGAGGGACATCTGGGCGCGAACCGGCCGAAAGGCCGCCAGGCGGTCTACGCAGCATTTGGGACAAGTGGGACAAAGGGACGCGCGGGACGCGGAAATCTGAACTGGCCGAAAAATGGAAAAATTGACTAACTGTTGAAACAGGCAGTCTGGGACATCTGGGCAGTTAGTACGCAGAGGATGCAAGTCGGATGAAAAGACTTAAGGCAGCTGGAAGTTGGGCTGAAGGTACACGAAAACGTGAACCACCGGATCAGCCGAAATGAGAACTTTCGTACCGGGACAGGTTGGGACAAAAGGGCGCGAACCGGCCGAACCGGCGAATCGGGAAAATTTGTCCCAAACAGTCCGGGACAGTTGGGACGAGAGTACGCGAACCGGCCGGTTCGGCCGAAACAGGGAACTTCAGCACTGGGACAAATGGGACAAAGGGACGTGTGGGACGCAGATAGCCGAAGGAGCCAAAAGCCAATCAGATCACGCCACCTGTCACCGGCAGAAAAGGGACATGGGAGCCCATTTCGGGCGGTTCGGAAGAATTTTTCCTACACAGCACTGGGACATTTGGGACAAAGGGATGCGTGGGACGTGAAAAGCTGAAGCGGCCGAAGGTAGAGAAGAAAAGTCAACGTTTGGCCCGTGGAACTTCAAACGGCCATAACTTTTGACTCCGAGCTCCGATTTTCACAAAATTGGACTTTCTGGAACGAGCACGACGTCCTCTACACCAAAAAAATGGATTTCTTATTTTTAATGAGGTTAGATATGTTTTATGAAAGGAAACATATTCGGCTCCAGTCAGTTAATGCTCATTCCCGTCAAATGACAGAAAACGCCTGCCACGCCCAAAATAGCTACCCGCACTCGAAGGCCATAACTTTTGCATTTCTCAACAAAATCGCATAAAATTAGTACCGTTGGAATCATGGTTTCGAGCCCGATGCAAAACAATCAAGAAATTCCAGATTTTATGAGAAATTGATTGCGTTTTTAAGGAAACGTGGCGGGTTCGAATGTGTTTTTATTTGGTAGTTGGGAGTGCAATTAAGAGCCATGTTCATCATTCTTTCTCTGCTGCAGCACATGGGATAGTATGGGGAGCCTTTTGCAATTAATATACAATCATTTCACTCAATTTAATGCCTCTTACAGGTGGTTGAAGGACAGATTTTGGGATTTCCATTTTCCCTTCTCTTCTCCTTCTCATTTTTTCTATAAATTGGAGTGGTGGGCTCATTGTAAAGGAGAGAGTTTTTGGGTAGCAAAGCTCTGCCAAAATTGATTTGTGAAGCCAGTGTGTTGCAAGACCTTGTAGTGGACTCCTTGCATGGTGATCCAGGCCCTTATCTTGTAATAGATTGAACTGTGCATATCATGAAGCAATAAAATACCAGTTTGTGGATGTATCTTCCCCTACTATGTTTTCTTGCATTCTTATTGCCCTTTTGATCTTTCTATAAGAATATTATGTCTATTTATTATGTTCTTGCAGGGATTCATTATCGTTGTGTATGCTTGGAATATTGTTGTGAATGCATTTTGCTAGATTATGGTGAACTGTCATCACCTCTTCTAGTGTGCACTTTGCCTTTGTATTTCACACATTTGGAGACTACTCTCACACCCTCCTTTTATGGTGTATCACCGCTTTAGTGTAGGCTTTCATTTTATGCATTCTCTCTCCCTGGTCCCTTGGAAATTTAGACTAGAACAGCTTAGCTTATCCCCGCATTAGAGTAGATTGTGGCGGTAGTTTAGGAGCAAGAACCAGCTTTCTCTCGGAGGTCTATCTCAAGTAGCAAGTCCCACAACTTGGAGATAGTACCCATGTTATCCAATCACACTGTGAGTTCAAGTATATGCACTTGTATAAACACAGGGGTGTTGTGATCCGTGATAACACCTACTAACAACATCATATGAATAATCGATTAATATTTTGATAAGAGGAGGATGGAGAAAAAATTGCAAGGGGGTTTTGCAACAAAAGGGAATAGCACTCGGGAAGTGAAATTATTTGCAGAGGCCAATCGAGATCCTGTCAAGATCTCACTCGGGTGGAAGAATGAACAACTAGTGTTAGATTTCCTAAAATTTATCATAGATAGAGTCAAATAGATATTTCGTTATGTAATAGTGGGAAGGTTTTTGGGTTGCGACCAAATATTGATATGGTGAGAGAATGGAGTAGGATAAAATGGTGTTTTAAGGAAGAAGTAAGGGTCATGGCTAGAGAGTTTCATTTTCTGCTTCCAATCCAAGTTGGAAATGTAGAAAGTTTTTAATGATGGACCTTGGTTTTTGGAAGTTCTTCCTTCACTTTTCACCAATTAGAGCCTGATATGCCTTGCAACTTTTTCTTCCATGCTCTTTCTATCTAGATTTGGCTCTCAAGCCTTATGTTGGAATTCCTGAGCACTGGGGTTTCCTTGGGGTTGCGGATCAATGGGTGTGATTATTTCTATAGATCCTACTTCCAAAAGAATGTCTACATTTACTTATGCCATGTCATGAATCAACATACCTATGGGTTTCAAAGTTCCTAAGAGGATCTTCTTGCATTCCCTTGCTGGAAAATGGGAACATGTTATAAAAGTTGAGAGTTCTAAGATTTTATGTAGTAAGTGTAGAATAGTAAGATATGAGATGAAATATTGTTGTGGGCCTATGGAATCATTGGTGAAATTTAATTAACTCCAAGGGAATGATGAACTAGATGCCTCATCTAGATAGGAGGACAAGTTAGAGGACTTGGCTAGGGAAAATCTCAAATCTATGAAGAGTGTAGCTGAAACTCCTGTACAACATATGGTGAGGGATCATTCGTGTGCTTTAGGAGGACAATGATGGCTAAGGATGGGATTGACGGTGGTATCATTCCTATTGGTGAGGCCGTTACTTGTGTAGGATTTTTGGGTGTATTTTATTAGGGAGGAGAATTGAGCCATGACCAATGGTAAACCTTTGAAAACGGGAGGAATCGGTGAAGGATACATTATGGACCGGTCAGATGGGAGGGAGAATCTATTTGAAATTGATCTTGCACGGGATGTTAATGACTAAAGCTTGGTAGTTGGTGTGTTACACCCACCTTTTCCTAGGGGGAGGTCATATGATGTTGTCAATGGGAGGCTTAAATATTTCCTAGGATATGATTTGTAAAAATCTTTGATTTCTTCCCCTCTCAAGCCTGATGATTTGGGTTGGATGGAGGTCCACCATAAAAAAACACATTGTTACACGTAGCCTCTCTAGGCGGTTCTTTGGTGGTAAGTCCTATTTTTTTAGTCAAGTCATTAGGATCAGCTCTCCACTACTTTGTTTGGTGTCTCGAGCCTTTGGTAGAGGTCATTTTTATCTCCATTGTGTCTCTCATGTTGTATTTTCTTCTGTGAAAACCCTGGGATCCATAATCCCATTTTTTACCCTATCAATGTTTTTTTACCATAATTACTATCATCAACAAATCACAACACCCCCAAATTTCTAGCATGTGACTCAGGCATTTGGTGTGACTAGGTAACATGGGTAACATGGGTACCACATCTCAATTGTGGTACTTATGGGCTTGAGATGGACCTCCGAGAGAAGGCTGAATTCCTCTTCGTAATCCTACTGCTAAAACTACTCCTAATACAAGAAAAACACCTAACTAAACATATTCTAACACTTTCAAGGAGAAAACGAAAGAAAAATTTCTTGAGATAAGGGAAATCCTACACTAAGGGGTGATAACACCAAGAAAAGGGGTTCTTTAGACAATTTTGCCAAACTGTAAATGGAAAAGGATGGAGCTAGAGAGGGTGGACATGCCCCAAAAATAGATTACATGCAATTTACCTTCCAAAAATAATTGCAACAACCCTTAAACCCTATAATGGAAATATTAATTTACAAAAAGACATGTTAATGAAGAGAGGCAAGAGGAAACAATAACTCATGCAAGGTTAGAAGAGTTAACAAAAACATAATTTTATTGCTCCACAGATATGCATAGTACATCACATGTAGGGAGAGGAAAGATTGTCATTACAATATTCACAGGTCAAGACTTGAATCCCCAAAATTCACAATAGTCCAGAGTGGTGGAGAAGAGGGAAGCATGGGGAGGAAGAATGTCTAACCCTTTGTAATATGCATCCCCTTTACATTTATATAAAAATTTGCAAGAGAGTGAAATTTTGGATACCTAGGCCTTCACTCACCAACAATGGGAAATTTTGGATACCTCATTATTGCTTCCCCACCTACGCCGATACTCTTTACAACTTGGAATAATTCCTAAAATTTATGGGTGATAGATCTTCCAAAAATCCATTTTGAAGATTTCATCATGTATCTCTTCTTCTCTTGATTTCAATGACTATAATTTTTCTAAAATTAGACAAGTAGAGATCAAGTTATCATAGTTTTAGTACAAAAAGGCGAGAGGGCTAGTTTTCCATTTTTGGTTGTGCATTCTTGACTGAGTATCTCTCAAGCACCTCACCTAGCTGCTCATTGCATTGGGTGGTTAGTTCTCCCTAGTTTTCTTCCATGGCGGCCTCATTGGCATTACCCGACTCCAATGCTATACATTGATTATTCGGGCTCAACTCGTGAGCTCCTTGCATTAGTCCCACTCTTTGTGCCTTACATTCACTATCAAGCCCTGTGTGGTTTGGCTTATAGCTGAAAACATCTCCTTGGCCAAGTTGAGTTTTGCATTGATCTGTGAGATCCCACAAAAAAACCTTCACCACTTTGCATTGGTCTCTGAAATCGACTCTTCGACATATCACTTAGCTCAACCCCCGACTACTTCCACGTGCCCCCTCGACACATCCTCACCTTGCCACCTAGCTCTCGACACCTCAAAACTCCACCGAGCTACCGTGTTGATGAGGTCGTTGTTAGAATTCAAAGTTAGAGACTCTCCAATCACACCGAGCCCTCGCGTCCACCATGCCTCTCGATTTTCAAAATCCCGAAAGTCTGAAATTTGAACTTAAAGTTTCAAACCTTCTTCATCTTCTACCTTGACACTATTCATCCGACTCACTCCCCATTTTCTCTAAATCACTGAAATCCCAAAATCTTAAATTTAGACTTCAAGGATTGCGCACATCAAACAACTCACCATTCCCTTCAATTTACGACCAACAAAATTTCATCATCAACCTCTAAATTCATCCCTTGTGCAATATTCTAAGCTCACCTCCAAGTTCTAAAACTCCTCATGTCACCTCACCCATCTACCTCTCACTCTCCCTCTCACCGGTGAAATCACTAAATATTTCAGCACTTCCACTTCTTCACTTCAATTGCATTTGGATTCATACATCACTAATTTGGCTTGGCTTGGTCCATTTCATGTCGACCCCATTCGAGATATCCTCTCTCTACATTACTCCGAGCTAAAAGTTCTCTCCCCTTTGACACAACCCTCCTCAACCTATCTTAGGTACACAAGCCCCCTATTTTTCATTGAGCTCTGCCACGCCTCGGCCTCGGCGACTTTCTAACACTTCACTACTACAATTTCTTTAACCCTAATTTTCTAGATTGTCTTGGCTCACTTTGAGAAAAGATTACTTGTCTTCCCAACTCTCGAGCCATAATTTTCTCTTTGATGTTAAGTTACTAGCTCGGCGAGTCGTGCATTGCACATATAATTGATGCGGGATTGATTCCTTTTCCTACCTCCCTAATCTCGATGTGTAAATTACATGGAATGCCATGCCAATCCCAAACACTTCATACTCAATGTGGCCCCAAGTGAACTACTACATTTCCATGGCCTTGCACTTTGACCACTCACCGAGTTCGGACCCAAGCTATCACCCTAGCTAGCTCTTGAGCAATCCCAATGTAACACTTTATCTCAAAGAAGCTACTCGGGATTTTTTTTTTTTTAGCTCTTGACCCCTTTATGCCTAACAGCTTTCTCAATGCAATGTGAGCTCGTTGAGTATCTCGGCGTGAGCTGTTCTCGAGTACGACATTTTTGGCTTGCATCTCACATTTTATTTTTATTTTTGATTTTTACTTAAATCTTCTGAACCAGAGGCTAATAGGGATTGAGTAAAATTTCGAAAAATGTCGTATGCATTTTCTACCTATTTTTGCTTATTTTGGGCTAAAAGTGGGCGCGCTAGGGCTTGATTCCACGTTGAGTAAACTTTGAGCCCCTTCAAAACCTAGAAGAGGAAAAAGTACTTAAATGATGTTGATCCTTGAAACACTCGCAAATGCTCTGAAACATGAAGTTTTTCATGTAAGACCCGTATTCACCTATGAGGGACCTATCCTTTTTGGATCCGATCCTACCAGTTGTCCATATTTCATGCGGGGAAAAAAGGATAACAATTTTGGTGATTCAATAGGACATTTTTCTTCTAGATATGCTAGACCAAAGAGCCTAAATCCTTCATTGGGCATGGATTCATTGTTCATAATCTGAAACCAATCAAACCTTCAAAGTTTGACCTTAGAAACTGTTTGAAACCCAATGAATCTAGAGTCAATATGTCGCTTGCATTCCTAATCTTCATAAGAAAATATCAAAGCTTGTATGAGTGGAATTTGTTTATTGATTTGGATATTTATTTGTCCCTTAATTTTGGTAAATTTCCCTACTCGGGCCTAATTTTTCTCATTTTGAACATTTTTGGGACACTAATGAAGGTTGGGGTTTCCTTCAAAAATCCATAAAATCTACAACTGAAATGAACCTATGAATGATTTGAGGTTGATATTTTGTTTTCAACATTGAGGAGGGATGCCTTTGAAGCTAAGAATTGTGTTGATGTGATATGTTCCATCTATTGTACAACAACTTCCCCAGGGTTGATTTTTCGATCTTGTAAGGGGTGGTAAAAGCCCAAATTATTGATTTGGAAGGAGCGAGACATTGGAAATAATTAAGATTTGTTCTAAATTTAAATTAGTTTCTCTATATTTGGAGTTTCTTTATAATAAAAATTATTTTCTATAGCTTGCATATTTTGTAACATTCCTTTTCGGGTGGCATCTTTGAACATGGTGCAAAGTATGTTGGAGAAAACACAAACAAAACTATGTACAAGGAGAAAATCATACATACTCAACCGAGAAATGCAGAGTATGCATAAGCACTTTTATGCTAGAAACAAACATTCTCCTACCCTACACTAACTCGAAGGTGATGAAACTTCAAACAAATCCCGGCACTTGAAAGGTGAAGTAACATCCTTTCCTCAAAATCTTAGACCCTACAACTGATTTTGCAATGAGAATGATCATGTACATGATTGAAAAACTGATATGGAAGAATCATTCCACACATCTAGCGAAGGTATCAACATTAATAAAATAAAATACCTCCTCAAGCTACTCACTATTTTGATCTTGGAGGATTTGGTGTTGACCCTTAGTGTTTTGAGAATCATCCTCATACTTGGAAGCAAGCATGACTGGTTTTGGCTTCTCCATTGGCTCCAATGAAGCCAAATACCTGATGAGGCAAGGTCTAATCCACTACATCTACCCACCGCTCGAGTTCCAATCTCAATAAGGAAGTCTTCTTCCAGGACATTCTGGAAAGGGTGACTATCTGCGTGCTGATTTCCTTCTTTTTATCATCTATAGTGAACAAATGCTTTTCGTTGATGGTTGGTATGAGAGATGTTTCATCCTTGTCCTTTTATTTTCCTTAAACATGGAAGTCATCCACAACATTTGGTTCTTGAGATTGCTTGACCTCTAATGGAAATATTGGTGAGTCACCGTAGGTTGTTGAATTTTGATGCCCACCTAGGGGTTCCTTGCATTCAACTTGAAGACAAAACTTATCTTGTTCCCAAACTTCCTCATCCAACATAAAATTTGCAAGATCAAATACTCCAATATGATGTTCCTGAGGAATTTTATTGTTTCACCTGATTTCTTAGTTTTCCTGAGAAGTACTTGACGAAACAGGTAAGGTAAGGGTGGTAAGAGGAATACTTCGTTTGGGATGGTTGTAGGTTGTATGTGCGCATATCTAAATCCTAAATATAAGTGATTGTGAGACCTTCCTTTTGGCTAGGAGCAACTACCTGTATAAGAACCAAAACAAGACCACCAAAGAGAGTTAATCGATATATCCAGTGGACTGCTTAGCATGTGCTAGATCCTGGAAGTGTGATACTTCCTAGATGGTTGTCACCCACTATTTAAAACAATTCAATGCTGAAAATAAAGTAAATATTGATTTAGGCATCTCATACAAACACAATAGGCTAGATCTAATCTAACAGGCTAGGCTAGAAGTAGATCTAGAGGTCAAGTAGGTTGGTTATAGGTGAATCTGAGCTAACAGGTTAGGTTAGATACAGATCTGAAGGTCAAATAGGTGTTCAGGTAGGTATATGTGAAAAACAGGTTGTAATTCTGGCAGAGATTAGGTGACACAGAGACCGACCATGGTTTAATAGAACCAGTGATGGTTAGGGAGAACCGATGGTGGTTAAGTTGGGGGCAATGGTTGACTCACATGATCTGGATTTTAAAGGTTTTTAGGCAAGAGTGGAGTTAGTGGAAGGTGTTGGCTGATTACATAAGAGATATAGGTATGTTGCGAAGGTCAGGGGTTATTGAAAAGGAAGTCTAGTGGGTGATTGGGTAAGGTATTACAATGGTTGGGTAAGGAGGGTGGCTGAAACAGTGAAGAGGCTTCACTGTTGTCCCAGTGAACTTGGTTATCTTGGATAATCACAGATCAATCCTTGTTTTTCCGAAAAGATAAAATTCGTGCGAAGGAAATCCATTTCCGAATGTTCAACCTCGAATGAACAACCATCAAACCATATTACAGAGCTGTAAATGGGTCTAAATAGGCCTTTGGTCCATCCCAGCATAATCGATGTCGGTTTAGGTTAACCGGTGTCGGTTTAGGGTTAACCAACATTGGCTTAGGTGAGGTATCTCGGTTTGTTCAAAAGTTTCCTAATAATTTGTTCCACCATTTGATAAGGATCTCTTCTTTTCCTCGGGATGAAAATTGACCTTAGGAGGATTTTAATGTGAGGTGAAGGGATGGTTTAATGTTAGGTTTTATTTAGGATATTGGTTTAGGGTTTAGGTTAATGGGTCAAATGATGGGGGTGGTTAAGTGAAGTGCATTTAAGAAAGGAAATTATATTAAATAGGTGTGTGAGGGTGGTGAATTAATTTAGTGTAAATAATTAAATTAATATGTGTGTGGGTGAAAGGTTATTAACTTAATTGAAATAATTACATTAATATATATGGAGGTAAATGGTATTAATTTAACTAAAGTAATTAAATTAAAATGTGTGGAGTACATGAGGTTGGTAATTATAGGGCTACGCTAGGGGACCAAGATGATTATGACACAATTTTGATGTCTACATTTTTCCCCTTCTTGTTGCGTAGCATGTATTGGTAAGCGACATGAACAAGAATAGAATGTGGTTGCCCTAACTGGGAATGAGGGTGATCCCTCTCAAACCAAGAATTGATGAGGTGACAGGGTGAATCAGTGAGTGGTTTGATAAAATTGGATGCAAAGTAGAATGATGAAAAATGGGAAAAGGAGTAAACTAAAAATCGAGCAAATCGGTAAATAGGTAAATGGGCCAAGGTCAAAGGTAGTGGCAGTGGAACACACGCATACGTATAAACTACGAAATGGTATTAGGTTGAAGAGCATGCAAACTCTACATTGTCTAAGGTCGATACGTCTATCCAAACAAGGTTGAAGTGATTCGTATCCAAGGTATAGGATAAGGTCGGGAAGCACAACACAAAGTTAGGTATAGGAACATTTAGGTATGTTTGATCACACCAAAGGTAGGGTCATGATAAACGGTCATGAAAATAGGTAAGGTAAGGTCATTAGGTCAATCAACACAGTAACAAAGTGCCGCAAGGTATAGCAAACACATTAGGTAAAAGGTCACAAACAAAGTTCGCAAGTCCATGTAGATAGGTCACAACACGTAAGGCCGAGGTAGGGGTAAAATAAGGAAACGTTAATTGGTGAACAAGGTGAGGTTAAAGAAAGTGGAGGGCCGGAGGGGAAGGTAAAGGGGTTCGAGGTAAGTGTTGGGGAGGAAAAAGAAAGGGGAGGTAAGGAAAATGAGGTTAATGTGAGGGCGAGGAGTAGGAAGTGTAACGACAAATGGGTCAAGATGAATTGATGATGGTGGAGAGGAAACAAAGGCGGTGAGCTAGGGCATCGACTAGCGGCGGTCAAGGGTGAACCGACATTGGTTGAGTCGGGCAGTTATAAAAGTGAAAAACCCATGTTTTAAAATTCATTTGTGCATTGTTAAGAAGATGAAAAGGACAAAAAGAGAGAAAAGAGGAAGAGGTCAAAAGATTACAATAGAGAGATTCATGGTATTTGGTGTTGTGTTAATGTGTTTATGAGATATCGTGTTATGGCTTGTGTTAAATGAGATATGGATGTGAAATTAGGTTAGGCATGATCGAGTCGGGTTAGTTTAGGCATGGATTGAGTCGGATTATAGGCATGGTTGAGTCGGGTGATAAGCATGGTTGAGTCGAGTTGGTTTAGGCATGGATCGAGTCGGGTTGGTTTAGGCATGGTGGAGTTAGGTTGTTAGGCATGGATGAGTTAAGTTGGCTTAGGCATGGATCGAGTTAGGTTGGTTTAGGCATGGAGGAGTTAGGTTGTTAGAAATGTGGATGAGTTAAGTTTTTTTAGGCATGGATTTTCATTGTGGTATTGTGATAACAAATGGCAATATAAATGCATGAGATGGTGTCAAATGTGGAAAATGCTGGTTATGTATGAAAATGTGGAATAAGATAAGTGGTATGGTTTAGATGTCGAGATCTTTGATATGAAAAGGAAATTAGGTAAAGGTGGAGAAAATGGTAAGGGTAAAGAGTGGTCAAGCTAACCCTCCCCCGGGCCCCATGATCTGGAAGTTCGCCTACATAATCCCGACGAAAAGGGACCTCAAACCGATGTAGTTCTGCCATAAGCTAGGGAATAATATGAGAAGATAGAATAATAGGTAGTGAGGTTGATAGTTAGGGTTGATTCGAGGTCATAGGTATGATTAGGTCAAGGTCGATTAGGTTAGGTGGAGAATAGGTAGATAGGTAAAGGTGATTTTAGATTGATAGGTAGTGTTGATTCCAGGCCATGGGTATGATTAGGTAATGTTTGGGTAGATAGGTAAAGGTGATTTTAGGCTGATAGGTAGTGTTGATTCTAGGTCATAGGTATGATTAGGTCAAGGTCAATTAGGTTAGGTGAAATATAGGTAAATAGGTATGGGTAATTTTAGGTCGATTGAGGTGTGAGAAGAAAATCCCAAAAGACAGTATCAAGGGTCCAAATCCTATATAGGAAGATCAAAAGGTAATGGAGAAGAGAAAAGATAAGAAGGGGAAAGAAATCCACCCAATTGGAAAGGATCAAAACGTATGAAACACATCTACGATAGGCTAATGAACGTAAGACCCTAAAGACATTGCATGATTGATTACTCTAAAGGTGAAGAATAGTCATAGAATCACCAAATGTCGTAAGTGTGGCAGGTCCCTTGAGGCAGTATGAGGTGAAAAGACAACGGGTAAGGAGGTGAAGGTAAGTGGGTCATAAAATGGGAGGTAAAATTCCTTGGGCAACAGAGCCAAGATCAAAATAGGCAAGTCCGTGACAAAAAAAGGTTACTTTTCTTTTTCTTTTTTCTTTCTCTTTTTTTTGTAGATAGACTGATCGATGCGGGAAGTCTATACGGGATGAGTATATGTCTCCTTGAGGTCTTCACAAAGCTGATTGATGTGGGAAGTTTCTGAATTTTGATTTTTGAGAAAATAGTCCTCTTTTGCAAAGACTATGTTGAGAGCGGTGAGTTTTTTATAGTTGTCCTTTGAGGGAACAATCTATTTATAGCAACAATTGAAGGTGGAAGATGTCCTTTTAAGGGATTCATCTTTTATATTGGAATTTTGACTCAAGGAGTTGATCCCTTATATTGGAAGATGTCCTTCTGAGGGATTCATCATTTCTCTTGTTTGGATTTTAAGTCATGGACAAGACTATAACGAAGCATTTGGTTGTTGTTGAGAAGGCAAGGGTGAATGACCATGCGATCTCATCTAAAAGAAGAAGAAAAGTATCCATGAGAAACATGCCATGCACAGAGCCATGGTGCACATATTTAAGATAAGGCAAAAGTGTGACAGAAATCACATGATTCTTGTTTAGTCATTGGAGATGAGGAGTGGAAAAGAAAAAGGTAAATGGCGCTCAAGGGACGAGCATGAACTAGATAAATAGTGCTGTAGGACTAGAATTCAATAGTAGAATGGTTGAAGATGCAAGGCATTGAGGGGCTCAGATTTAGGCTTACCATTAAGCGAAGGCAAGTGATAAGCACCTGATCCATACTCATGGGTCACGATGTATGGTCCAAGCCAATTAGGAGCAAATTTGTCCCATTTGCTTTTTTCTGCTTTGGTTACATGTTGATTTTCCTTGAGGATAAGATCACTGACCTTGAAGGTGCATTCATGGACACATTTTTCTTAGGCACGCTTGATATGTTTTTGATATACTTGAAGATGGTAGAGAGTGATGATGACGTTCATCTAATATCTCAAGTTGTGTTAAACATCTTGATGAATGTCATCATAAGTAAGCATATCTTGAAGAGAGATACAGAGAGATGGGATCTGAAATTTGAGAGGCAAAACCACCTCGGTACCATAGACCAGAGAAAAGGGAGTGGCAGCAGTTGAGGTGCAAATACTAGTATGGTCTACCCAAAGAGTGACAGGAATGTGTGTATGCCAATCCTTCCCAGTATTGTTAACCACTTTCATGAGAATTTTGTTTAGGGTTTTGTTGGTGGATTCGGCTTGGCCATTGGTTTGTGGGTAATATGGTGAAGAGAAGTTTAGCTGGATACCGAAGGCGTCACAAAGTTTCTGTAGAGTTTTGTTTTTTAATTGTTTACCATTATCAGTGATAAGGTGATGTGGAACACCGGGCGACAATTAATGTGATGATTGATAACCTCATATATTTTCTCGATTTAGTGGAGATGATGGGTATGAATTCAACCCATTTGGTGTAATATTCGGTAGTGGTGATGATCCATTGATGTCTTAGGAAAGAATGAGGATTGAGTTATCCAATAAGTTCCAAACCCCATTGAGAGAAGGGCCAAAGGTCACGAGTGACCTGTAAGGCATAACTAGGTGTATGATGAAGATTGGCATGTTGTTGGCATTTTACACAATGCTTAATGTAGTTGCAACAATCATGATTGAGGGTTGGCCAATAATAGCCTAGGCCAAGAATGCACTTAGCAACAGCAAGGCCACTGAAGTGACCTCCACATATGCCATCGTGAACTTCTTTAATGGTATAGGGATTTCAGAGTCAGTGAGGCATCACAATAGAATACCGTTAAAGCCTCGTTTATAGAGAAGGCCACCCATGACGCCATAACAAGAGGCATTTTTGACAAAGGCGCATTGTCCATTACATGTGAGATCAATGGGCAATATAGAAAGGGAAAGGTAGTCCGTAAATATTCTTATACCACAGGTCTTGTGTTTTTAGTGAGGCGGTTTCTGATTTGAGGTTAACACAACAAGATTTATACGAAGGTCTTGGTATGTGTTTTACGGTAATAAAGATTTATGAATCGTCTGGTGAAGCGGGTATTTGGGAAGTGAGGTAGGCCATGGTATCCACAAATTTATTGGTGGATCATGGAATGGTTTGAATTTTATAGCGGTCAAAGGTAGTCAATATGATGTTGACGTAAAGTTTGTATTCTTTAAGTATTTCATTATGACACTGATAAACACCATTGACTTGGTTTACTACCAATTGAGAATCACCAAAGATATTAATGGACTTGACATCTAAGGCATAGGCAGTTGGGAGACCCAATACGAGTGCTTCGTACTTGGTAATATTGTTGGTACAATCGAAGTTGAGTTATAATGATAAGGGCATGGGTTCACCATCAAGAGGAATGAGGATAATTCCTGCACCATCGCAAATTTGACATTTGGAACCATCGAAGAATAAGGTCATTTGGTAAGGGTCATTATCCAAAGAGAGGTTAGCAATGGATTCATTAGGAAATCAAAATTCAAAGATTGATTCCCGAAAGAGGCACATTAGCGAGATGGTCGAAATGGCCTCGGCCCTTGATAGATTTTTGGTGGATGAATTATAGGTCTAGGTCAGCAAGGAGCATGAGCCAACATCCGACATGTTGATGTTTGTAAGGTTTAGCATACATGAAGTGCAAGGGGTCGTGTTGGTCACCTCATAGGTTTTGTGGTTGAGTAGGTAATGGTGAAGTTTGGTGGTAAAAAAAACTAAGGCCAAGCAAAGTTTTTCAGGGTGAGTGTATCGGGTTTCGTAATCTAGAAGGATACGGCTTATGTAATAAACCACCTGCTCCCTATGTTGTTCATCATGATGAGCGAGCATGGCCCCTAGAGAGTGATCGGTAGATGAGATGTATAGGTAGAAGGGTTGGTCATCTTTAGGTGGAATGAGTACGGGTGGTTGGAGAAGGTATTGTTTTAAGGCCTCAAAAGATTTATGGCAGTCATCATCCCATTTGAAAGAGACATCCTTTTTGAGAAGGTGATGAAATGGTTGACAATGATCAGATAATTGTGAAATGAAATGGTTAATGGACTGAAATTTACCTTGCAGGCTATGGATTTGTTTAAGGGTAGTAGGTGGAGGCATTTCTAGTATGGCCTTGAATTTAGCAAGGTCAACTTCTATAAAGACGTAAGGAAATGATAAATCCCAGGAGCTTTCCTAAGAGAACTGCAAAGACACACTTTTTAGGTTGAAGGTGGATGCAATATTTAATGAGGTGGTCAAAGATGGTTTTGAGGATAGTGAGATGCTCAGTGTGAACATTTAGATTTAGCCAAGAGATCATCCGCGTAATCTTCCAATATGCGATGCATGATATCATGGAAAATGTAGGTCATAGCATCTTTGGTAGGTGGCACCAAGTGTTTTTAAGGCCAAAAGGCATGACTCGATAGCGAAGGTCCCCAAAGGGGTAATGAATGCGGTTTTGTTTTAATCCTCTAGAGTGAGCAGGATTTGGTCAGAACTCGAGAAACCATCCATAAGTGATAACACCTCATGGCCAAAGTGGTAGAGGAAAGTCATCTTTTGGGTAGGAAAGGTGGAGATCATAGAAATCGGTGCAAATGTGAAGTTCCCTTATTGCCTTTAGTGACAGGGATGATGTTAGAAATCCATTGAGGGTAATTGATGGGTAGGATGAAGGAAACTGAGAGAAGGCATTGAAGTTTTCTTTGACAAGAAGAGAAATGCAAGGGTGCATTTTCCTCAACTTTTGTTTTATGGGTTTGGCATCGGGAATGGCTACAATATTGTGGACCACGATAGTTAGATCAATGCTAGGCATATCAGCATAGGACCAAGCGAAAGCATGGCTATGACTTTTAAGAAAAGAAGTGAGGGCTTCCTGCTCAAATGCGGCATTAAGAGATTGGCCAATCATGAGAATGTGGGGGTGATCCGAGTGTGAATGTTGACTTCAATAGTCAATTCATTCAACATTGATTACATTTCGAAGGTAATTACCAATGAATATAAGAGTCTTTAGCACCACGGTAGGTGAGTATGGATTCATCATCCTAACATTGAATGACATTAATAGGAGTATTGTCCCCTATCATGTCGGGATACAAAAATGGAAGAGAGGAAGGAGCCTCGCCATCGCGGTGATAGGTCGAGGTCCCAAGAAAATGGTATTTATGGAAAAAAAGGTATGAGGGATAGATTCGGATCCATCGACTCCATTGGTGAAGGTGGTGAAGGCGGGGTAGGTGAAGAAGGTGGAGAGAGGTCAACATCTTCAATGAGTTCAATACGCGGTTTTTGGTAGGTAGTTCGGTAAAACCGATTCCACTATAATCATTGTGTTTACCCATGGTACATGAAATAATGGTGTAACGACCTTGCTCATAAAGGCCAAAGCCAAAACCCTTCCGAGCATGCCGTGTAGGAAAGTGTGAGCAAAGCGGTGGTTGGTAAGCAATAAAGGTCACCCAAAAAGGCCGGGTTTGTGATGGTGGATACCATCACAAGTGGAAATGTCAAGTCCCCCATAGGTAAGATGGGTATGGAGGTGGGGAGGACCATAGAGGAGATGTTCGCCTATGCGGTGATCATAGTGAGGAAGTGGTGAAGGTTTCCATAATCTTGTGGAGTAAGGAATGTATTGACAATGTACAAGCGATACTCCCCCATAGTGAGGCGTTAAAAACACCTTTCAAGGGATTAGTGGTTGATATATTGGTGGCTGGAATGGAGGAATCATTAGAAGTTAGATCAAGAGAGTGTTGGTTAGTTGGGACCGAGGTGTGACCTGGTAGAAGCGATAATAGTCAATGGGGGATAGAAGATTTGGGTGAAGGTGAGATGGGGACGGCGCTGGTGGATGGGGTCATGTGTGATGAAGATATAGGCATGGAGGTAGACACCTTAACAGTGCACAAGGACATCATTGGGTTGGTAAAGCATGTTGCAGCAGGTTTTGAAAGGTGATGGGTAAGCTCGAATGGTATAGGAGCGTCCTTCATGTTCAAAATTTACACATCGGTGCAAAGTAGAAGGAACACAACCCATGGCATGAATCTAGGGTCTTCTGAGAAACAAATTGTACTGAAACTCCCTTCCAAAATGGACAACAACTCGAAGCAAACAAGACGGGACCCACATGAACGTGGAGGATGATAGTGCCGAGTGTAGAGGTGATAACATCATTGAATGAATGCAACATGACCGGATGTTTATGCATGCATTGTTGGGTAGAGCATTTGTTTGAATTCGTGAGAGGATATAATGTTAATGCTAGCACCCTATCAATCATAACACATCGGACATGTATATTATCGATATGGATGGAGATGTAAAGTGTAGGATCTGGTCATCGGTTTTGGGGGAAAATTTTTCCTCCGAGAAACTAAGGATAGGAACTTGGTGAACAGGTGGAGGTGATGAGATAGATGGTAGTTTGGTGAGTGAGGTGACATGATGAGGTGTGATAATAGATGGTACAGTGTGGGGTCATTAGATAAAACTTCAATAGCTTGAAGGACCTCCATGAGGGCTTGATGATGTGACTCCGAGGTTTGGATGAGATCGTATAGGGACATTTGAAGCGGAGATTGATGTAGTTTTTGGGCATGGTGTGATGTGTGACACCATTAGAAATGGGCTGCATGGGGGAAAAGATAGTTATTATAGGTATGGGTGTAGATGGTATGTTGGGTATAGGATTGGTTGGTGAGTCAGTCACCTTTTCTTTTCCCTTCTTCCTCTGAGCATGTGTAGTGACGTGTATCATGTTGATTTGAGGGAAGTTGGAAAATGGAGAAGGTGTAGGGTAAGTGGTATAATGACATGAAGGGTAAAAACCTAGTGGAGGAGAAAATCCCTGTGAGGTGAGTTGGGTGCAACAACATTTAGGTGGTGGCGTGCCAAGTTCCTTGATGCAAACCATGTTAATCTTAAATTTTGAGGGTGGCTCTATGAGCTATGATGGTGGAGGTTGTGGTATAGGTGTAGGAGGAAGGTGTGAAGAAGGTGGTGAGGGTGAAATAGGTTCATCATCTAAGAGGTCATCGTCATCAAAATTGGGGTTAGAAGGATATAATTTCATGAGGGAAGCCTTTAGACCCTTAGAGTTCTCAATATCATGTCCCGGAACACGATGGTAAGAAAAAAATTGGTATCATCAAAACCTTCCGATTTAGGTTTAAGGCGGTCGTAAGTTCTAAGAGGAGGGAGGGTGATAGTAGAGCTTTCCAGGAGATTAGCCAAGATGGTGGAATATGATCCCACCAAAGGGATCACAATGCGAAGTGAAAGTAGGCTTGGTTGGAAGATTGGGTAATTGCGGTGGTAGTTGAGGTAATGCAAATCTTAGGAAATTAACGTTTTTTTAATTTTTGGTGCTTGTTCTTAGGTAGAGGTGTAGGGGGAGCACGTGATGTAGATGGAAATGCAGATGGTGGGAGAGGACGAGTGACCCAAGGGGACAACTGAGGTTCAGCGGTAGGTTTTGGTTGAAGTCGAGAGGGAGGTATAGGTGAGGTGGAAGAAAATGTCATAGATAGTGAAGGAGGTATAGAAGGTAATGGTGGTATAGGAGGAAAAGAAGTTATAGATGGTGATGAAGGACACAAGGTTCACCTAGGTAGAGCTACAGGTTGTGGTGAAAAGGTCAAGGAATTTTAGGTTTACCCTGGAGAGAGTATATTTTGTTAAGGTAGAGGGTGAGTCCCAAGATGGATGGTAAGGGTGAAGGTGATAAAGGTGTAGTTTGTGAGGTTAGTGCATTCGGATTAGAAGTTTGGGTTTTTGTTTAGGTTGAGGAATTGGTTCTAAAAGGTATGTGGGAAGATGTGGTTAAGTGTATCCTAACAAGAGGATGTGCAAGGTTTGATGCAAGTATGACCCCTAGAACACTAGTAGGTTTAGATACAAGAGATGGTGTTGGAACACATTGGCTAGTAGGTAGAGAGGCGGGTATAGATGAGGATGATGTAGTAGAATATGTATCAAGCATTATGTTCATGTGTGGTTTGGGTTATTGAAACTTCTTTGGATAAATGGTAGAAGTGTGAGTGGAAGATGATTGCATTTGGGTCGAGATCGGGAGTAAGAGACTCCCTAAAGTAAAGACCTATCAACATAGTCTAGGTGGTTTCCCAAATGTGTGAACGAAACCGTGGTTGATGAGGTAGATGTGGAGCGCGTGGGGATTCCCATAAAATGAGTATGAGAAATAGGGATTTCACCGGCTTTAGCTTCGTAGGTAGGAGAGTCGAAAGTAGGTCCATATGCTCTTGGGTAGCTATTGGGGAATGGTCACCGAGTGGTAACAAAAATCTATTGGGTCATGAATAGGTGGAGAGGATGATTGGTACTCCTCTGTGGTGGAGGAGGTACAATTGGTAGTAGTTCACCGGGTAAGGAAGTCAAGGGGAAATGATATCAGTCTTAACGAGGACTCCTCCGCAGGTGTATGAGGATGTGAGGGCTTTCCTCTGCCGGGTAGAGGAACGGATGAAGTAGGTTACGGTGTGGGTAGAGGATTTCGGGCTAGGATTTCCTTGATAGAGGGGATAGGAGATATTTGGGCAACCAGTGTTAAGTCGATAAAGATAACATGTACCTCATGTGTATTACTTTTGTTGTGCGAGGAATTACCAGTTTGATCATTAGATGGGGAATGGTTAGGAACTGGTTTCTTGAAAATATGAAGGTCTTGATTGGCGGTGTGCATTAGGGTTATCCAGGACTAACTCGCCACTTTCGAGCATTCCTTGAACAATGTTTTTAAAGGTGATACAATTGTTGTCACTGTGACCATTTACATGGTGATAGTTACAGTAGTCATTTTCCTTGTACCAACCTAGTATGGGGTGAGAGGGGTCAAAACCAACATGTGGTTTGATAGGAGGAAGGGTGATGGCATTATCTTTAATAAGATTTTCTAAAACAGATGAATATGGTTCCCCAATTGAGGTGTATTTCTTTTGTTCTCATTTAAATTGGAAGGCTTGGACCGGTGACAGATTGGATGAAGGTTTATCATGATTGGATGGATGGGCAAGGCCAGCCTTAAGTACCAGTGTGTTGGCAGTTCCCTTGGCTTTGGAATAACTTGTTTGAGGTTTCGAGGAAGAGGAAGTATCGTGTGATTTAAATGACTAGTTCTTGTTTCGTAATTGTATCTTCTTCTCTTCGATGGCTCGAATTTCAAGCTTACGCACCATGGTGAAAGCCTCATCGAATGTATGGAAGGTTTGCACTTGTAAGGTAGGTGAGATATGTCTAGCACAAGCTCATGTGAAGATCTCTATGAGTTCAGTTTGTGGTAATTGGAAAGTGAGTTGGTTGATTAGGCTATGCCAACGAGTGACAAAATCTATGATAGATTCATCGTCATATTGACGCGTGGAGTAAAGATCGGTCATGGTAACCTTCTTGACAACGTTAATTGAAAAATGATCCAATAAGGCTTGGGCTATTTGCTTGAATGAGAAGACAGAATGTCTAGACAATCCACTATACCACCCAATGTTGGACCAATTAGGACATGGGACAGTTCGCAAAAGCAAAGCATCATCATGGGCAATTAGGTAACACCCATGTTTGAAAGATCACAAATTTTGTTGCGGGTCTTCCTTACTATTAAAGTTGTTAAACTTAGGCTTCTCCCAAGTGTATGGGATATGGGTGAATGGGAATGGATGGGTGAATACGCTCATTACAAATATCGTCATAGGTGAGATAATCATGCGGGATCCGTAAATGCAGATGCTTCTAATGTTCAGCATCTTATCCATCATTAACTTAATAAATTCATTGTTAGGTTGCGAAAGATTGGGCACCCCAGGAGCGAAAGGAGGTTGTTGTGGGACATATGAAGAATATGACATGCCATAATATGGTGGTGTCGAAAAAGGAGGCAGGAATTTCGAGACATACATAGAGGGTATATGCCCAGATCGAATGACCAATGAAACAAGATGCAGCTCGTAGTAGGTATGTGAGGGTGGGAAACTCATAGTGACCTTGGTAGAGATGAGAGGTAAAGATTGGGGGATAAAAAGGAAAATGTTTTGAAATGGGGTAGAAGTTATCGACACCAAGGGTGGTAGCGTTGCGACCAGGTATATATGAGACAACGTGTGTGGATGATGTTATGTTTTGGGTGGTGGATGAAGGTATGAAGGATACTACAGGTGTAATAGAGGTGGCGATGCACGCAATGGTCAAAGCGGCATAGGACCTAGCTATGACATGATTGGGGATAAAATGGGTGAGGTCACCGTGGTAGGAGGTGGAGCCGAGGCGGAAGCGATCGGTAGGAATGGAGATAAGGATACGGGTATGCCATAGATCAATTGACCCGAGGCATCTCGAGTGGAGGCATGGGTGAGGTAGTGGCTTTGAGAAGTGGGATTTCGATCCAAGAGTTGTGCAAACTCTGTATTACATGTAGGAATGGTGATAGGTTGATTGGGATCCATGGATGATGAGATGGAAGGCGGTGAAGGACCAGCTAATGAAGAGCTAGGTGGTGAAGAGCTAGGTGATGAAGAGCTAGGTGATGAAGGGATAGGTGGAAGTGGTAGTTGACTAGTGTGAAATACGATGGTGCCAACTTGACTACGGGTTAGCACTATGTGGATAGGAACTGATTTGGTGAGACTATATTATGTTTGAATGGCATAGAACACAACAGAACTAGGAAAATAGTCAACGGTAAGTGAATTAGGTCGGATGGTGAGTTGTAAAACAACACAAGGTGATGATGCCATTTGGGTAAACCAATGTCAATTACTATGAAAAACTAACAATGTGCTCAATGATGGTCCCAGGCTGACAATTTTCACACAGGACTGAAAATTAAGGTGATTGTGATTAGTGAATGACAATATGAAAGATGATAGGAGCCTTTTATAGCTAAGAAAGTGAAATAGGTGTCTTTTGGATAGGTATCCAAGAAGACTTCAGACCGATGCTGGTTGGGTTAAACCGATGCTAGTTAAAGATAACCGTAGCTGGTAGTTACTGTGAAATTGAAACAGAGAATAAGAAAAGTGGTTGTAATTTAAAATTTTGTGTTGAATCAAACCCAGAAGTATGAGGATGATGTAGATGTGGTCCAGCACACTCAGAAAAGTCAGAATACACCGACTATGATTGGGAGTGTGCAAGGAAAGACAAAAATAATGATCAAAAGCTCTCACCTCAAAACACAAATCAAGTAGAACACTAAGAAAGAACGTTCCTAGAGTGCCTATTCTATTACGTTTGTTCATCTTATGCTATTTGTATGGACTGACTGTTATGAACAAAACAATAGAATTTTTGGTGAGGAAGGCTTCCTACGAAGAAAGAATTCTAAAGGGTGAGGTTTCAGGAATGTTATGGTGGGGTGGGATTCACTCTGAAGTATGACTCGACAAAGCGGTGAGCTAGGTGCCTGACCGTATCGTGATCGTGTGATCACCTAAAGCTTCTTCCGGGTAGGGTGTTTTTAAGAATGTGTGTATTTTGAATTTTTGTGTGGTTTGGTGAGACTCAGAGAAAGAGAAAAGGATAGAAGTGCTATTCTACAATTTGTTTGTCAACCATCAGCTGGTCATGACTTCCAGTGTATAGGTTACCCGTAATTAATGTGAGCTAATGAATTAAATCAGAATGCAGTGCACTTGTTTTAAACCCAAATTGAAAGTATGATATTCGATGAAAGTAATAGATGAACAGGAAGAGGGATGCTCTTTCAGTAAGATGCATAAAACAAGAATAAGAAGGTTCTTTTTATATACACCAAAAGAAATGTGTCTTTCGGAGCAAGTAGAAAGAAGAGAATGTTACCAAGGAGAAAGTATTAATGTGAATGTTATTAGAAGGGAAACAAACACACACAATTTTTCACCTAGGCATGAAGAAAGATGGAAGGAACCCCGAATGGGTCCCACCGGACGTGCCAAAATGTTTCACCTGATTTCTTAGTTTTCCTGAGAAGTACTTGACAAAAAAGATAAGGTAAGGGTGGTAAGAGGAATACTTGGTTTGGGATGGTCAGGTCAGTATGCGTGCATATTTAAATCTGAATCGAAGTGATTGTGAGACCTTCCTTTCGGTAGTGGATGGTCAGTAGGAGGAACTACCTGTATAAGAACCAAAACAAGACCACCAAAGAGAGTTAAACGATATATGTAGTGGACTGCCTAACATGTGCTAGATCCTAGAAGTGTGATACTTCCTAGATGGTTGTCAGTCCACTGTTTAAAACAATTCAATGCTGAAAATAAAGTAAATATTGTCCTACTGTAGTTTAATATGATTTAGGCATCTCATACAAATGCAATAGGCTAGATCTAATCTAACAGGCTAGGCTAGAAGGAGATCCAGAGTTCAAGTAGGTTTGTTATAGGTGAATCTGAGCTAATTTGCATCTCATGCTCAAATGACACATCGGGAGCTCCCGCAGATAAAATGGGGGTACGAAGATGACGAGATGGAGGAGTATGTGCCCTCAAAGTCAAAATGGAGGGGTTGACATTCACTACATACACATAAGATCAGAAAATCTAACATCAAAATTAGTGAAAATAGAACTAAGTACATATATGTATATGTACATAATGACAATATTTTAACTAATTTTGTCAATATAGAACTATTGTTTTTACCCCGCCACGCCTTTGAATCATAGGAATGGGATGTTACCTATCGGAGGTAACTCCCATATACAAAATGAAGGACATTATTAACATAATTTAATAATTCTACAATGAAAGAAATTACTAACATGTAATTTAGCATAATATGAATTACGAAGAAATTTAACAAAATTTACGTGTTGTTTGTATACCTCGGTGAGTTGTTGCACAAATGAAATCACACAGTGGCAACACCTTTATGTACTTGTTACAGAGATGGTGGGGTGTCTAGTGAAGTCAACATCTTTATCAAACATGTATATCATGTGAGTTCGATGGACATACAAAAACATACATATATTGGACTTCAAAACTAAGATATATATATATATATATATATACATAGACACATGCATGTGAAAATTTTACATAATTAACATTGTAAATTACCTATGTGAATTTATGTGTACGCATGGTGCTCGCCGCCTTGTGGTCGGGATGAAGATGTGCCTCCCATGCTGTAATATCAATGCATATACATGTAAAAATATAATTATTTCAAAAATTTAACATATATAAGTAAATCAAGTACTCCAAAAATTTTGTAACACACATAACAAAACGTAACAAATTTACCTACAAAGGTGACGTTGATGAATGTAATCCCAATGTCTCACTCAAAAGGATATCTGACATAGTGACATTATCGTGTGCACCCCTAGCACTAGGTACACCAAAATCAATACACATGAAAGTATCATCCTCCTTGGGCCCCTAACATATGCTACCACATGACAAGAAAAGATGTGGCATCATGCTAGTACTCTCTAAGGGAATACTCTGTCTACCTTTGCGAGCATCTGGCTCAAAAATCTCCCTTGTATGTCGAGCAAGGGTTGTAGATAGCCCCTAAATGCATGGAGTGTATCAATCTCTACTATCTCCTTCACTGCTTGAGGGAAAATATCAGGGTGAGGGGGATTCTATGTGGGGAATCTACCCTACTGAATAGGTGCACATTGTGCACCTGGTCGATCCCGTCTGAGATCCTTTTCCTTACCCCTAGAAATCTCAGAACTCAAAATAATTTGGGATCTCGTTGAGGATAAACTCGCAATAGAGTTTCGTCAAAAGTATAGTGGCACCTCGTTGTTTTTACAAGGTGTAAAATCAAACACCATCCACCATCGGTCCCAAAAATTATTTTAAATCAAATTATTACCACACCAATGGATGGGAAACAATTTACATGACAACGAAACAGGAAAATTAGTACAGGGGTCCATGAATAAGGTACATATGAGGTCTTTTGAAAATTATGTTTTCTTTACATCCACATATGACAATTTTTGGAATAATAAACCCTACAACCCTCTCTCGTAAGTTATCCAACGATCAATTTTGCCCCATTTCCGTCGACTTGAACAAGTAATCCCTCCAATGTGTTTGCATGAGAGGCATAGTGGGGGGTTGTAGATTGTGAATCCCTCATTGTTTTGATTAAATCCTAAATTTTAATTTTGTTTTCAACTATGTGGGCTGCTAAATATTCTTTACTACCCGGTGATGTTGAGAAATTATGGGAGTGTCGGGAGGGATGACATGAATAGAAGGGTTTCGTTGTGGTTGATTCCCTCAACCTCTAACTGTAACAATAAAGAATATGTATTCAATTCAAATTTTAATCTATAATTATGATATTTCAATGCAATTTTTAGAAAATAATTATGCTCACCTCTTCTCTGTGGCCCATCGTTGATTCGGATCTTCCCGGCAATCCGAAACGATCCTTTGATCTTTATATCTAGTTGAATGAAAAAACGTGAGGGCGCGATTAAGCTCAAAACTCACGTTTGAGGGAGATAAAATGATAGAGGCTCACACCTCTTTTTTTTTAATTTATAGTAGGCACAACGTGTACATGTTATAACACGTTTGTGTTATGCGTTGGTAAATCCAAAACTCCGATAATTTAAAACACGATCTTATTATAATAGAACATGTATGCATTTTGATTTTTTCAGGTTTTTGTCCACTTTTTGGCCCCCAACTTCATGCACTTACCCATTCCTCAAAATATCTCGATCCCTCAAAAGAATCCAAAATGCTACTTTGAAACATGAATTATTTCCGTATGCCCAGATTCATAGGGGAGGGCCCACATTTTGGGTACGATTCTACTCTGTTGTCTATTTTTCACTTTTTAAAATTTACAATACTTAGTATTAATCACGTTGGAATCAATATTACATAAAAAAGATTAGAAGGAAAATTTATGATAATTATTTCGGGTTGTCTCTTGGAGGGGTTCTTACATTGTGGTATTAATATTTATGTTTAACGTTCAAACATAATGTTCATAATCAAGTTTAAATACTTTATATTATTGTTTCATTCAAGATTGAAGACATGGTTCATATAAGAGATATTGGTGATTTTTGTGAACAAGATGGGGAAATTATGATTAAGATTGATCAAATCCTTAACATTGTAATCAATATTTAGAGCAAGGTAGATATCATAGAATACTAAATGTAGGAAATGAATTGATAAGAGGGTATGGAAAATATTCTACCACTAGATGAATAAGATAAAATTTATGATAACCTAAAACAAAGATATCAATAGGAATAGGATCATCAAGGATAAAATAAAATAATTTAAGATCCTTAAAACCAAGGTAAAATTCTTGAAATAAATTCAATTTCAAAATAGAATTGGATAAGGATATGGAAATAATAGTGTCACCCAAGTATGATACCATTTTACTTGTTGATTGTGTGTAAGCTCTGATTGATTGAGATGAATTGTTTTGAGATCAAGATGTTTTCGAAGAAACCAAGGAAGTTTGAGGAGAATACCATTTCTTCTTAGTATATTCATCTTTGTAGATGAATTTGAAGAATAAGTAGGTGATTATTTATAAATTCATGATAAGTATGTTATTATTTATAAATTCATTACAAGGCATGTTTTTTTATCATATTTTATTAAGATATGGCCTCTATTATACTTATTTCATGGAAATATTACTAAATTTCAAGACATGAAGCAAGAATATATCTCTAAATTAAGGAGTATTATAAATTTTCCACGTACCTTTTAAGTTATGCCCATCAATATCAAAAGGATGAAATATTTAGTATCGTAAATTTAATATTAGGCCCAAATATTTGGATTTGTGAGGATGTTTACCTTGATGGGCCTGTTGACAATTTTTACGAGCACCGATTGTCGATATGGAAAAACACCAAGTCAGAGATCGGAAGATCCATAAAAACATGCTGAATTTACGTATCAGTAGTCAAATACCATGGTATAACCTAAAAATAAGCAACCCGAGCTTATTCAAGAAGTTCAGGAATTAATATGGATGACTGATTTAGTTAACTACTTATAGCATGGTACTTATCTAGAAGGTATGGACAAGAAAAAATAAAGGTACTTCAGATTATAAGTTGTACCTTATGTTTTCATTGATGGTGTGTTATTCAAAAGAGATATAAATGGAATTTTGCTGCAATATGTTGATTATGAGAGAATTCAGAAATTATTATCCAATTTTTATGAAGGACCTGCAAGAGGTCACTTTTTGTTGGAGGAATGATGAAGATCTTGAGGGAATTCATGACCATCAAAATGTTACACTCAACCAAAAAATGACGTAACTTAAAGATTGAAGCAAGAAATCACCCATGAGAGCAATGTGCATGCATTAAGGGAAAAATGGCTCAAATCCCATACTCTATTCCATTCCATTCCATTATATTGCTCAAGATGAAAGGGTGTACATATAGTAGTGGGGTGTGTAACTCCCCCACAAATGTAGTCATCAAGAGGTGGGAGTTACATTCCCAGAATATCCGGTCAAATGTCACTCCTATGATGTGTGTAAGGCCATAATGACACCCTAGGACACCTAATCATGGTGAATCACCTATTTGGAGGAATCCCATATACTTAAAATATGTGCATGGTAAATATCCTACACCAACACCCCCGAAGCATAGCTTAGGTGGACACATAGATGAAAACAAGGAGAAGTGGGTCCCGAAACAAGCTTGAGGAGTTACCTGTGATATAAGAAACTTTCAAAAGTGGAGTAAAAGGAGAAAACACACATGGAAAAACTCCTGCCAAAAAGAGAGACAAGTCCACTCTCTAATCTAATAAATATGCCAAAGATGGGTCTCAACCACAGACGATCCTATAAAGGTACCCATGTACAAAGAGGTAATCTCTTGGAATGAAGAAGAAGAAGATAGAAGAAGAGGGAGACAAGAAGAATGCGAGAAGATGCCATGGACAGCTATGAACTCTACAGCTCTAGGAGGTCTCCTAAAAGAATGTTGATCACGAGATCCTCTACCTCTGGGTGAAGAAGAGTCATCTCGCACCGAATCGTGTGCCTCGCCCTTAGGAAGGACAAAAATGACATGCTTGAAGTCTGCCCACTCTGTGAAGGAAAATTAAGGTAGTAACATGAAGAACTCTGAGTTTGGTCCGCGAAAGTGTGACATAGGTCTAGCAAGTTAGTGCAAAGGAACCGAAGGTAATGTCATGAGTGTAGAACTGTCACATTATGAAGGGTGAACACCTATAGAAAGGATGTCCAACTATTGTGAAGGAAAAAAAACATCCCCCACAATATAAAATGGATCCATAAGCAAAGGTGGATCAATGAAGGTCTCCAGAAAAGAGGAAGTGGTAAGAGTCCCAGAAGTGGCACTCCAAACAATGGAGAAGATGAAGTCCTCTCAAATACCCGTAGATGGATAAGGAACCTATAGTACATCACAAGTGTAGTATGTGAAAAGATGACCGAGTTCGGGAAGATGATCGTTCCAATGAGGGGGCTCAACAAATAGAAGAGTGATGTCAGATAGGTATGAGTCATCCAATGAAGGTAAAGGAGTGGAAGGGGCCTCACACACTGAAGGTGGAAAAGAGGTGGGTGTGATGACTGTATGAGACTGTATAGGAGACTACTCGATATCTGATGAGATGTGGGATGTGTCAACACTCTCTAGAATAGTGAGAGGAGGAGGAGAGTCCTCTATAGTACTCTTGACATTAGAACTGGGTGCACAATCCTCTTCATTAGAGGTAGAACCAAGGAAGTCTGTGTTAGTGGAACTGTCATCACATGAAAAAATAGAGGAGATAACTGAATCAACAATAGCAACAATGATGAAAATATGTGAAGGGTCTCCATAGAGGGACTAAATAATTCTCTAGACACGGTGGGGAGGATCTGAGTCTTCCACATGAAACCAGAGAGATTGAGAGACATGCATCATCAAGTGACCAAAAACATGGTCGCAAGTGTCGATAAAGTCCTCCTGATAATGACGATCATTGGGTACAGGAATTGGCCCAAGTAATAAGGGTGAAAGACCCTCCTGAGCGAAGTAATGTTCCATGGAAACACACCAAGCTGCATAGTTCTCTCTCCCAATAAGAACTGGTGGAGGAAATAAGGTGATCCTATAACGCTCAAGTTTGGAAAGAGCACTCTCCATGATGTGGAATCAAAAGTGCAAGATGCATGAAAGCAAGACATCAGACTCAACCGATAATGCATCTACATGTGAAAATCCAAGACTACTAGTGAACCCCCTAGAATGCGGATCTTTATAAAGTAGTGTGTTTACAAAATTGACATTGTCATCATGTAGTGTGCGAGATATGATGCAACTTTTACCAAATAAGCACTAAAAAATGAGCAACAAGTCAAAATTTATAGCAAAAATACAATTCCCGCAATTGATGGAAAATGCCAATGAACTTTGCAAAGTGATTTAAAAAGTGCCCGAAATTGGAGTAAAGGGTGTCATGTGGGTACTCATTAGAAATGGCATCAAATTTCAGGCAGGGTTTATTTTTCTTGTGAGGTAGGATAAGCCTTTTGTCAACCTCGGACATCGCCCTCGTTCTTCGACACACGAATGAAGGACATAATTACAAGTAAACTAGAGCCTTAAAATTATTACAATTCCATAATGAATGTTTTGCCTCAAAAATTAAAAACAAGGGATTCTTATGACCACCAAACAATGTCTCAAAGGGAGGAGCTCAAACCGAGTTGCCTCACATGTTGACCGAGCTCAAAGTCCAATGCACCGAATCCTGGGGAGGTAACTTGTGAGGAAGTGATCGGCGGTATAACCCAAGCGAGTTGACAAAAATGTTGGATGGTGAGCCAAGGACGGATTCGAAAGGGATTTGTGCCAAGCAAGGAGTGGTGAACAACGAGAGTGGGATATGTCGAGAAATGTGGAGTGAGCACATGGAGGGAAGCCCTAGGAATGCAAAGAGCTATCGGAGAGGGTTTTGGATGGGTTACCAACAAGCACCCAAGGATGTCACAAACATGGAGAGCCCAATGCCAAGTGGTCAAAGCACAAAGTCATCAACAATACCTGAGCCAAATGGTTCAATAAAAATGTCTTGGAATGAAATCGAGGGGGACGTCGAGTCGGTGTTAAGCGTGAGCAGGTGTGCCGAATAGTGAGCTAGGAGTGGGAGTAGCACATGACATGGAAGTTGGAGACTAGCTCCCATGCAAAATATATGGTGAGAAACACATCGTAAGGTTGACAAAGGGTAAGGAAAACCACACAGTAGTATGGCCAAATGGAGTAGATGAGCCAAAGCTCCAACGGATGTAATGAATGTGCAGGAAGATTAGAGAGCATGGCAAGGATCACGACCGAACTAGGCCGAACAGGTGAGCAAAGAAGAGTGACGACTCAAAGTGAAAAACACGACAACACTAAACTCTGAAATCTACTCACGCATGAACTTGAAATGCACCCCGAAACACACAGAAAATGCATGTAGATCGTGAAAAACATGAAACCACGAATAGAGTCGAATCGCACATGTTCGAACCAGAAATAGATCCCAGAGCCAAGGCAAAAACTAGGAATGAGAGCCAAACGACCAAACCACCTTCTCAAACAGAAGGAGCTGAACAATCCAAGTTGGATGGATGGAGTGCAAGTGGGAACTATGCACGAGTTGGTGAAGGTAGTGAATGCAATGACCGAGCAATAAATTCAAGGCAATATAGAAGCAATCACGAGCTCAACAACTGATAGTGCAAATCAACCAAATACCCTTTAAAAAGTGCAAGTAGAGCACATGTAAAGGAGATCTTGCACAAGAAAGTACAAGAGATAAAGTATTAAGAAACTATTGTGAGAAAAAAAATTCTGATCCCTAAGATCTAATAACATGTTAGAGGAATGAAAAATATCTGGAGGGAATCCATGAGCATCAAAACATTGCACTCAACTGCAAAATGATGTAACTTCAATATCGAAGCAAGAAATCAGCCATGAGAGTAATGTGCATGCATTAAGGGAGAAAGGATCAAATCCAATACTCTATTCCATTCCATTCAATTGTATTACTCAAGATGAAAGGGTACATATATAGTAGTGGGGTGTGTAACTCCCCCACAAATGTAGCTGCCACGAGGTGGGAGTTACATTCCTAGAATAATCAATCAAATGTAACTCCTATGATGCTCTATGATGTGTGTAAGGCCATAATGACACCCTAGGATAGCTAATCATGGAGAATCACCTATGTGGAGGAATCCCATGTACTTAAAATATGTGCATGGTAAATATCCTACACCAACACTTTTCGAGACATACTTTGCAGCTTTAAAAATGATGAAATCTAGTTATTATTGGCCCAACATATTCAAATACTTGCTTCAAATGGATCAGAAAGTGTAAGAAATATGCTTTCTTTGTTGGAAAAGAACGCTTAGCTTTGGTGCCCCTACAACCAATTTCAGTGGATCAGCCATTCATGCAGTGGGGTCTTGACTTTATTGGCACAATAAATCCACCTTCGTTATAAGGCAACAAGTGGATTTTTACTACTACAGATTACTTTACATGTTGGACACAAGCAATAGCCTTAAAAGAGGCCAATGAGACTTTGATACTATCCTTTTATGAAGGTATAGTTTACATATTTGGTGTTCCAACAACTATCATTTTAGATAATGTCTTAGCGTTTCTTAGTGCAAAAGTAACATATTGGGCTATTAAGCACAAAATTTATTTAAGTACATCATCTAATTATTACCCACAAGGTAATGGATTAGTTGAAAGTACTAATAAGAATATTTTAAGGATCATCAAAAGAACACTCAAAGACAACCAAAGAGCTTGACATCTAATGTTGAATTCAACACTTTGGGTTGATACAGCTTACCCCTAGAAGATCACTGGCAATTCACCGTACAAGCTTGTTTATATAAGAGAGGCAAGAATGTCTATCTCAGTTGATTTTCCCGCACTAGATTTATTACATCGATAGAATTGATCAAGAATGAACCACCGCAGGTTCAATTACGCAGAGTTAATTGAGTTGTAAGAGCTAAGAGATCAAGCTCATCTCAACATGGAAAAGACACAAAAATAGATTAAGAAATTTTTCATAAAATTGCTAAGTTTAAAGATTTCAATGAAGGAGAAATTGTGTTAAAATGGGATGCGATTGTGAAAACCAGAAACCACCCGAAGTTCGACATAATCTTGAGTGGTCCTTATATGATTTCAGCTTGTAAAGAACACAATGCATATTAGCTTTCAAGGTGATTTGAGAAAAAAATTCCATTCCCAGTGAATGGTATGTTTCTTAAACATTGTTATTGAAAATCCTAAAGATCTATTTAGATTAGGATTTCCCTTTAAATAAGTACTTCATGCACATTGCAATGTTTTTCAATTCAATAAGTACATTCGTGCACATGATCCGTTTACCGAATACTTTCCTAGTTTTAGTTTGTTTTGGAAGGGTTGGACCTTCGGAAGGCGATTTTGGTTATATTCTTAACTCCATGCCCAATGGATAAGAGCAAGGTAATCTGGTCTACAAGCTAGTGGGCACCTTTACCCAATGGATCACAAGAATCGATGACAATTTTGCACTTGTGCAAAAATGGGCAACTCGAAACTTCGTTACGATGGATGGCATTGGTGAGGTGAATATAACTAGGGGGATACATTATAGTATTATTATGTTCAGTTGCAACAATTGATGATTACACATAATTTATAGCTATGTGTACTGTTACAAAATGTAACAAACCACATAGTCTGTAATTCCATGCTTATCTTTAGCAAGAGAACACAAAATCCCCTAAGGAAAGATGTATTAGCTTGATGAAGACCAAAATTACAGAATAGGTGGAGTGTTAAATTTTTGAAAATCAGACAAAGTTGTAGATTACAGTAATTGGGAGTTCATTATTAAATTTGTAGATATTTTAAAGTTCTTTCCTTCATGATTAAGTACATCAAATTATGTTATTGAGTTGTTTAGTTCATTATACAATCCATACATAAAACTGAAATGCAGAAAGAAGTACACAACTTAGTTCCAAAATTTGATATTTTATTCATAAAGGATTTAAATGTTTCCCACACAAGTTGTGGGATGTAACTCAAAAGTAATTCATAACTACTGAAGTAGAAGGTACATGTGCATGAAAATAAAAGTAAAGGAGTAAAAAAAAACCCATCATTGCCATGATTTTCTTTCATCTTTGTTGTTCCATTTCTAGCTCCAAATTTATTTCATCTTCATCTTCTCTATCCACATTGGCATTGTACCAGAAACATAAAATAAAAATTGTTAGTCACAAGGTCAAGGTTAATCCATGTTCTGTACTATATAATTTCGTGCAAATGGATCTCCAAAATCGGAGGTATGAGTTACGGGCATAAGACACATCAGAGCCGATACAAAATTGGCAAGAATAGTGTTCTACATCAACATATATGATTTCGAGAATCATTTCAAAAAAAGAAAGATGAAATAAGAAAAAATCTAGAACATAAAAGAGGCCAAAAAGCCTAATATTTTCTAAATAGTTTATCTAAATACGCAGTATAAATAAGAAGAAGGAAATAAACAATAATTGTTGTGTTTACATATCGAAATTATTACATTCTACAATTTGAACTAGAAGAGTACATTTATTTTAGTTCGGACTAAAAGGCTAAATATATAAAGATATACCCGCACTAATCCATGAAATAAATGCAAGTTTAGTGCTGAAGATTCTAACAAATGGAATGCATACACAAAGTGCGATTCAAATCATACTTGTATCAAGTGAAGAATAGTTGTAGCTCGAATTCAAAATAGGAGCAGCTTTTTCATAAGGATAAATTTATAGTTTTTGATCTTACAGTGCAGATCAACTTATAAGTGATCAAAGAATAAGTTTTTGAAATAATTACCATTTTACAATAGCATTACTTCATAATTACATAAAGTAAAATAATGAGATAATCAAAGTTTTAAGCCTCTTGAATATAGAAGATGTATAAAATAAAATAATCAAGACACTGAAACTCAAAAGTAACATTCAATTTTCCATTACGAAGAGAGAAACACAATAAAACAAATAGTCTTAACAACCGTGTGTCGAATAAGATTCAAAAGTGCAAGGTTACAATATCAAGAAAGCAAAATGGGTTATCAAGTAAATTCATCAATAAAGGACAAGAATATTTGCAAATCATGAGTTCTAGTATACAAATGATTCAAGTACAACTCAAGTCATAAAGTTTTTTTTAGATTACAGAATCCTGATGTGAAGTATCTTTCTAGAAATGTGCACACAAATTATATTCAACTATCAAGTTTAAGAAAATAAAGATTTCCAAAAATACAGTTAGGAAGTGATATCATCATCTACATTGAAGGAATAACAGTGCTCATCAATAGATAAATGATCAAATTTTCATGCTAGCAATAGGATTCCTGTGAACAACTCATAAGAAGAATCAGAGAATGACAGAGTAAGATGACATCATTGCTATTAGAATGGAGCTATTGATCAATATAAAAGGTACAACCATACAAATACAAGAATAGAACAATTTCTGATGAAAAGAGCAAGGATACAAGTATAGCTCTTGTAGAACCAATGAACATCAAATATAACAGGTACAAAAGGTAATGCAAGTTCCAAGCTTTTTGAAATGGAAACTTCCTGGAAAGTAATATTCAGAATAGAGGCTAGCTCAGGGGTACAAAGCCACATTGCAAGATGAAGAGATAGCCCAATCACAAATACACAAATCATGAGCTCAAATTCATAGGCCAATTTGGAGACAAGTGTCCAAGTGTAAAATTGCAGTTCCTTCTCATAGGAAAATCAACTTTTAAACAAGGAAATTTTCTATCTAGAATGAATTTCAACATACATCATTCAATTTTTACATGATAAGTTGTAGTCATCCATGTAAAATTAGAAGAGTGTATCAACACTAAGGAAAAAATACCTGGTTAAGAAAAGCAAACAAAAGGTTGAACTCAGAAAACAAACAACCCAACTCATGTCAGGGAAGATTCAAATAAAATAGAAGGTAGAGCTCCATATACAACATAGATATTGTTTGATAACACCATGGTAGACATGATAGCGAAAAGGAAAGAGATTCATAAAGTACATGTTTCAAAGAAAAAAGTTACAGAGTTATGAAGCAAATAGAGCACAAAGTCTCATAAAGATCTATTAGCCATGTGTCTCTAGAACTAGAAATTGCATGTTGCAGAAAGAGGGCATTTCAATTTTGCACAAGAGAAAGGCTCCCACCATATGCACCATCTCAAAAAAATGAGATGTTTTTAGTCCTTCATAAACATTGTTACACAACCATCAAAAGGGAATACATACAACTAAAATAAAGTCATTCAATGAAGCATATAGAGCCATTAAACCGAGAATTCCACGTTGACTGCATCAATGGAAAATTAAGGTAACACCCAACTTGTATTGTAAACATATGGAAAAATGAGCAAAAACACAAACAAGGAGAAGGTCATTTCCATCTCGCAATAATCTATCATGTCAAGAATAGGATGTTCAAACACATGTCTTACACGATGCATTGTTTTTAGATATTGGTACATAGCATGGATCTATTTCTCGACATCGATGTTGCTTAACCATAACAATAGTGGCAAGATTCAGGCTCATCAAGATCACACTGAAAAAATCAACATATATAGACCTCCAGTATGCAAGAGTAACATATTCAAGTACATCAAGATTTAATGAGAAGTTTCAAGTTCATAGTTGTATGATCTGAGCTCTCCATAAGTTATCAAAAATACAGGAGCGAGCGCATGCATTGTTTAAGTACTTAAGGGTTTTTGTTTGTAGAAGAGAATTAATAATAGAGGTGATAGGTAAAGAGACTAGAGCTCGAAACACAAAGAAAAATGCGTGCTCACAAACTGAAATACCTCAGATCTAGGAGGTATGACGCTCGAAATACAAAGAAATGACGAACCTCCTTCAAGATTACAAAGTTCTAAAATCTTAAAATACCCATTACAAAGTGGTAGTAATGGTCGACGAATAACAAAATTAGAGCTCTCTAGCATATCATGTTCATGAAAAAATAAGAATAAAAAATAAATATAAGTTTCATTACAAAGGTGTTGGCAGTGGTGAACACAAAAGAGTGCTTCTCCAGAAAAGCACATATTTCGAGCAATGTCATCTAAGGGTTTAAAGCATTGATGATAAAAGATCGAGGTACATGAAGAATATAAGATACAATGACCTCTAATAATGTCGGCCACATCAAATTGTAAAGGCAAGTAAAACTACCCACATCATGAAGGTTACATATATGAGATAAACAAATGAGGATACGTGTGATTTTAGACCTCGAATATAGAAATATTAACTTTAAATTCACAATACGAAAGGAAATGATGAGCCATTAGCTAATATAATCTAAAACCAAATCGGGTATTATTTTAACAACTCTGTAAAGCTTTTATTTCTTACAACAATGAAGGATCTCAAATAATTTTACACAAGAAACATGTTAGAGTTGCAAAAGCTACCATTTTCAGTCAACTTCTTTGAAACCCTCAAGAAGATCCAAGTACAGGGATAAAATGACAAGCACCTAGAACAAATTTCTAGCTCAAATGGATAGGTTGTGCATAGGAAATGAAAAAAGCATAGGGTTTAGGGCATTAATAAGTTCATACAACCTCAAATACAAGGAGTGAAAATATTACGTTGCTCTAAACTAGAGGCTTACCTTCTCCACAACAAAGGGCATTCCACAGGAAAAACAAATTCAAAGAAAGGGTTATAAAGCTCAAACTCAATCATACAAGGAATGGCCATGCCAAAAGATCAAAGAATAGGAAGGTGTGCATGCACGTAACCTCCATGAAAATCCATAACAAGATCTAGATCAGATATCAATGGCAGTCTTGAAGAAAATTTTCCAGGGCTTCGCCCTCCAAACTAGAAATTGCATGCAAATGATTGTTTTAGGGTACAAATAAAAGACTTTTTCCCAATTAACTCATGGTGATCTAACTCAACCAGTGAGTTAGGAATCAATGATACAAAATTAACCATGAAAAAATCAACAGTATGTGAAGATACCCTGAGCCAACCACCAAGCTACAGATCAACGGTGCAAGATAAAAAAGTACACAAGATCAATGACCTTGAAGAAGTTACGGGATTGACCAATCCCATAATCAATGCAAGTTCATATGCTCGAGATTGATAGTGTAGATCCAACAAGTGCAAGAAATAAACGGTCACATATCAACAAAAATTAAATGAAAACCTCGGATCTCTAACCACATCTTCACTGCAGTTTAATTAGGATTAAATCAAATCCACCGACATACAATCACAAAGGGTTGATTCATCATCAAAGTGGGGCCAACCCCATGATTAAAAAATTCATTATTGACCTTTGATAAAGTTTTGAACTATAATGTTCAAATGATTACATTTTCAAACCTTATAATAGGCCAAAAGGATCCCCGACAACATGAGGTTTGAAAAGATAAGAGAATGGGTCAGTTTAGACCATGTATGAAATAATACACGTATATGCAAAAGTCAAAAGGAGACTAAAGTGTAAACCAAATCATGTGCTAAACAACAAAGGGTCCTGACACTATAATGTGTGTCGTTTGACAAATCAAATGGAGGGGGCCATTATATTATGATGATCATGATTAAAACAATTATATGTCATGGTTCGAAGGAGTCCAAAATGTGTGCTAAACAAAGAATTAGAAAAGGTGGCCATTCCACATGAAGACAAAGTATGCACATTGAAAAGGTGGTCCCCTTAGTGAGAAAATTAGAGGTTGAATAAATTTACTTGCAGAGAGAAGTATTTTACATGTATTCACTACAAAACAAACAAATGTCAACATCAGAACAAGTGGTCCCCATCAGGAGGAATGCATGGGTGAATTATTTTGCCAAGTATTGAACATAAAGGAGTTATTATTGCTCACACAAAGAGAGATTTATTTTTTCATGTGTATACAAAGGGGCAGAATTAAAGAATGCCAAATTTATCTTTGCAATTGGATCAAGTTGCAATTGTCACATCTAACAAGATTGCATGCATTGGAGAAGACTTTCTCATCAATAAAGGCTTATTATTAGCCAAATTATTCATCCAAATTTATTAATAATAGAACAGTCAACTGCAGTTTGACTGCAATGTATTTTTGTACAAAGGATTTTATGCCTCATTGTATTAGCATGTTTATTTTTTATTCCTTTATTTATTAAGAATAAAGGATAAAAATAGGATGCATGGGCGAGTACAATATTTATTCTATTTTTAGGAAGGATCGATGAATAAACTTGATATATATTGTGTGTAATTGCAAGGCATAGAAAAGAGGACCTTTTGGACAAGGGAGTGTTGAAGTAGATTTTGCCAGTTTTCCCTTTGAATAAGAATTGATTTATGCCTTTCCAATCATTTACATTGTTTTGTATACCCTATTATTTCTTGTGAATGTCAAATTCCACGATTAATCATCTTACCTTGCTACAAATTGAGTTATTTATGAATAAAATTAATGTGCATGTTTATCTTAATAGTATTGTTGTGAATCATTCCCTCATTACCTCTAGTATTTTTGCTTTAATATTATGCTGAAAACTATTGGTTTGCGCATTCAAAATCCATTCTCAATGTATTTGTGCATGTAATCAGCCAAAGCCCTCAATAAGTTTGGTGTATCACCCTAGTTTTCAATTCGTTTATAGTCATCTTTAAAACTCAAAACCCCAAAAATTAGTTTATTATACAGCAAAAAGGAACCGACCTTGATATCGAGACTCACCTCAAAATAGTTATACCCACAGAGACTTGAGGTGTTTCCATTGTATCTACTAAAGAGAGAGATCTCGAGCAAGCTTAAAACCCCGTAGTCATCTCTCTAGGGTGCACTTTTGAGTGATAACATGCCCTTAACAATAGAGAATATTTTCTTAAATAGTAGTGAAAGACAAGAAAAATTCTATAGTATTATATTATCACATAAATAATTATATAAAAAGAAAAATATCTTAAACAATAGAATCAATTTCCATTTTCAAAATAAATTTTAAGAAATAAAAGAGAATAAGGTAATATAAATAAAATACCCAATAAGAATTTGAAAGAGCGGAAATTTCTCCAAAATCAAACAATAACAAGAGTGCATGGAATTAAAAACACAACAAATTAGAGGGAATTCAAGAAAGGATAGTCGTATGGGACGATGATTCACAATTCACCTACATTTCCAAGTCAACTATTTGCTTTTTATGAAAAGATTAATGTGGCAGTCTACAAATGTCAAATTGAATTATAAGTATCATAAGTGGAAAATTTCACTAAAAATATTTAATTATATATTCATTGTAATAATTTATATGTTAACAATTCAATATTTTATACCACAAAACTCTTAAAGATCATTTGGTTAAAAATACTCCATATCAAGAATTTCCTATTGATATATATCAAAATTCTCTTCCCAAATTATAAGAGTTAGTGCTTTGGTGACTCCAATAATATTGAGACTAGACTTACTCCATACATGACATCCGGCATTTTTTGCTTGAATTAAATCATATTACCAAAACGTTTCTTATACAAAGTAGAATCTACATTGGACCCTTTGTCTTATTTTCTTACCTTGGTTCCTATTACAACTAGATTACGTGTAGGGTTACTTTTCAGCATTCTACATCATATCAAAGCATCATTTTCATACTTTTACGACTTATGAAAATCCCATCCTATGACTAATTGACTTCAATTCCAGAAAATAATTCATAAGACCAAAACCCGTCATTTAAAAATCACTTTTCATTGGATTATTGAATCCTACAATTGATAAATTTACTATGAAAATTAAGATCAACATATAGACATACAATCAAGATTTGAATTTTTGGATTGATCATTATATATAATGTGGCTCACTTATACTTCTGATAAAAGTATTTCTTAATAGACCTATGAATATATAAAACTATACCAAGATCTTGGTGTTTGATTGATTTCATAAAGATCTTTCTTTGAAATATAAATATGTTGTGTCAGTAGACCTTAAAATTCATAACCATGTGATTTATGAAAATACCGCTTATTTGACATCCATTTTTATATACTTTCCAAAAATTCATGCTACTATTGATAGAAATGTTATGATTATATCAATCCTTTCTACTAGGTAAAATGTCTCATTATAATAAACTCTTCGATATTGTGCAAATCTCTTTGCAACTAATATTGCTTTGCACTTTTCAACATCACATTCTACATTAAATTGTGTATTATAGAACAATTTCACACCAATTTCATCCTTACCTTCTGAAATATTCACTAAATTCCATGTATCGCTTTCTTTCAATTGAATCAATTTCATCATCTATCGTTTTATCCAATTTTCATCCTTACTAACTATTCAAAATAAGGAGGATCATGAGAAAACTATGTAAAATCACTATATAAATTGAAATTTTCTTCACCTTTGGAATGATCATAAACATCATTGTGTCTCCTTGTTTTCCTTAAACTATCTCTCAGACGATATCTCATTTTTCTAGTGTATGATTTTAATCATATATGCCACAATAATTAATTGGGGTATGGACTGAAGATTTTGTTGGAGATGGATTTGGTGGGTTTTTTTAATACCTTGTACACCACATTCAACTAGTTCATCAACATTTTGAGGTATTATTTTTGTGATTTTTGTTAAATTATAGATTCTTCAATCATGTGCTTCTTCCTCAATAAATTAAACATATATACTTAAAATTTCCTATTATGTAATTTAGGATTATATAGCTTGTATGCCTTTGAATGTTCATTACAACCAAAAAATACAATTTCTATCTTTTCATCAAACATTTTTCGTCTTTCTTCTAGTACATATGCATACAAAATATAAACAAAAACTCTCACATGAGATGCACTATTTTTCTATTGCTCCATGTTTCCTACAAGAATATGCCCTAAACACACTTTTCTAGGAATATGTTTGAGATATATATTACACAAGCTACTATTTTATTACACAAGTTATTTCTTTAGCATAATAATCATTTCGTAAATTCTCAACCTTCAACATACTACTCGACATTTCAATGACCAATATACTTTTCCTCTCTACTACACCATTGAGTAAGGTGTTTACCTAGATATAAAACAACATTTGTTTTCGATACTCTTTGAAAATAAATTAAATTTTATTTCAAATATACCCCACTAAATTATCTTACCTCGGTAATTTGATATAAAGCCGATCTGCTTCTCTAACAAAGCCTTAAACTCTCTAAAAATATTGAATACCTTGACATATTATTCAAAAAATAAATCCATTTTTTCCTCCTAAAATCGTCAATGAATGTCAAAAATATTGAATTTCACATGTAGAGGATTTTTTCATTTACCTACATAAATATGAATGAATTATATCCATTGGAGATGTGAATTTTTATGACTTGGGTACTCTAAAAGACTCCTTGTCTTGATTTGTCAAAATCCAACTCTTAGAAAATCTATCCGGTATTGAATAATTGGAAATCCATTGAACATATTATTGTTGTGAAGTAAACATAAAACTCCAGATTAGAGGTGCACAGACCTTGAATTCTACAACCATGGTTGATCCTTGAAAGACACTTTTAACACATTTTTATATTTCACTTAAGAAATTACTAGAAAATTTTCTCTAAAAATATTTCATTTTTCTTTGAAAACTTTGATTTTTTCTCAAAAACATTTCCAATTTTCCCTAAAATTATCACTTAAGTGTAAAACTTAGGAAAAGATTTTTTTAAAATTTTGCCATTAGTTTTGTTTCCATATCTCCTTGAAAATTTGCATTGACATATACACCTAACGAAAAACTTTGAAAAGCCTTCCCTGGAGAACAAACTCCATTATTTTGTGTGGGAAATCCAAAAATTGTGTCAACCATCATATTGGATGATTGAATAACTCTATGTTTATTAGAGAGTGAGCTTTGAATCATATGAGGGTTTACCTGAATGTGAGAACATAAACAAAACGGTTGTATTATTTTGTATGTGAGAGGACATGGGGATTGGTCGCTTGACCATTGACCATGGATAACACGGAGATGTTCATATTAGAATTTGTGGGAAGAATTTTTGCATTTAAATAATTTAAATCAACATTATACACAGGTCTAACTTGAATAAGAGGGTGAACACTAGACTTGGCATGGGCACTTGTAGATGAGGGTTGAATTTTGTATTACTGTGTAGGTGCGGATTTTGCTATTATAAAAGAATTCCTAGAAGGTTTGGTTGAAGTATTTAAAGTACTCGCATCAGCAATACTTATGAAACCTGTGAGGTTTGAAGTGAATCGATCCTGCATGGATTTATATGAACTACTTACAGTGACTTCTTTACGAGATATTTCACTCTGTATTTTTATTGAAAACATCGAATTTGTGGTCATTTCCACCTTTTTGGTGAATTTTTCACTTCGATTTAAATCCAAAAATAAGATGTGATTTTTCTTCAAAATAATCAATGTACCCCTTTTGTGTGAGCTTCCTGATGCTCATTAAAATATTCTTCAAACTAGGAACAAATAAACATCTGAAATAAATTTATTTTCACCATGTTTTTGACAACTATTAACTATACATTTTCCCATTACTGACACTTTTTGTCATTTCCTTATTTGACCTTTGATTTTATTGAATCATATCAACTCGCAAACATATTTATGTTCAATGTCTTATGGTTACTGCAACAAATATCTAATTAGAACCAAATATCACTCATTCTCTCTTGAGTTGCATTGAATGTTATGAACATAGAGCCATGACCAGACACTATTGATATTCTTTAAATAAAATTACATTTTTGTTATTCAAATCAAATTGGTTTTTTCCTACATTTGTTTTCATAACGACCATTTTTTTGCAATAATGGAATGAAATGTTAGATTTATCATACACTTTCCCTTCAGTTTTATTGTTCTTTTGGTTGTTTCCAAGCCCTATAGAACTCGAAAAGTAAGAAATATTTCTAGTTCATTTACCATGTTTTGGAATTTTAATCCTCTAATGGCATGTCTATCCTAATCTAACTCTTCCTATTGAAAATTACCTTCTCGCTACCGCTTCAAACTGAAAATTTTCTTTGGAATGCATGTTATAGGGATGAATTTTCTCATCTATTTAATTTTACCTCATGTGATAATAAAGAACCCATTAACTCATCTACAAGGTTGCATTGGTGAAGTATATTGCCTCCTCAATGGCCACCAAAATAACATCAAAATGTGTCGGAAGGCTCATTAACACCTTTTATATAATATTTGGATCTGTAAGGGTATCACCATGATACATAAGTTGATTACCTAGACCCATGAGATGGATAACAAATTGATCAATTATTTTTGGCTCGTTCATATTGTTTTTTTAGCTTCGTTCTCATTATTTGCAATTTTTCTACTTTATTTTGTTATAACCTTGGTATGAAGTTTATAAGTTATCTCAATATTCTTAATACCCGGTTATTACTAACACAATGATAAATATGCTCTCATCCATTACTTATTGAATTATAAATAGGTATTTTAAATCCTTATTCAAAACTTATTTTAATACATCCATTTTTTCTTGTGTCACGGCATGCAAAAATACTTGATTTGGAAGCTCATTGACCTCATCCTCTACTAAATCCCATTAATTTTAAGAATAAAAATTCATTTTAATTCTCCAAAAATCATATTTTTACCTATGAATAACATAATTTGGTGTTGTGCGAGGCTGAAGCAAAAACCCTTCTAAAGGTGTGTTCTCTAGTAAACAAACAAATTATTGTAAGATAAATAAACAAAAACAACACAAGTTCAATACACATAATTATAACTTTTTCATTTAATAATTTAGAAGCACTATGATGTTATTTATATTAATTCTTCCCCTTTAATTCTCTTCATTCTTTCTTACAAATCTATAGTTTAAACACATTTACAGCTCCTTATAAGTGTTTGTCAAATCTATTTTAAACATGCTTTTAAAGTATTTTCCCCCTAATTTAGAAACTTCTCAATTTAAATATGCGTTGATAAAAATAAAATATGATTAAATCTAAAGTTGCATGTATACACACGGGAGAAGTCAAATTTATTATTTCTAATGGCCTCCGAAAAGAATCATAATTGTCTACCGCATATTTTCCAGGAAGATACTGCTATTGCTAGTTTTTCTAATTTCATTGGAATGTTTCTAAGTACATATTTAACGATCATAATTAATATTTGTTTTTCTACTTCATGTTAATATGCTCATTGAATTTTTCATTTTTAAATATGTAAAAGTATCTTTAAATATATTTTTCATATTACCTAAGTAGGATATATCTATCTTTAAAATAGTGTTACCTAAGAATCTAGGACAACGGGACGGAGTTAGTGGGATTGAAAATATTTTCTAAATATTGGGGGATGACATTAGGAGAACTAATTAGAAAATATATTAATATTTAAAATAAAAAAATAAATGATTAAAATATATGAATATGCTTAAATAAAATAATTTGAGACTTAAATAAGATGAAATAAAATGATGAAATATTTAAATAAGATGATATTGTCAATATCAAATACAATTAAATTATTAATTATAAATAATTTAATAAAGCTATTTCAACTTCAGACTTAAAAATTAAATAAGTTGAAATTAATTATAAAACCATTGTGATTGACAAAGTGACAATAGTTGATATTCATATCATTAATCATCAATTCAAATACACCAACAATTTTCAATAATACAAAAAGAAGAGGACAAGGTTTATCCTAAAAAATAATCAACATCCAAACAATATTCATGGACTCTTCATACTATCATCCTTATCCTCGAAGGAGAGCCCAATCAATCCTCATTGAATAGTATTGTCCTCTTTTACTTGTCTCGGCTCCTTAGTAAGTACATCCCACATTAATTTTGGGGTTTTCTTGTGTTTATTTGACTTGAGCTTCTTTTCTCTTGGAGAGGTAAGCATATTCCTCTTAACAAACTGGATTCAACTCTATGTAGACCAACTTCTTTTAGAGGAAGACGAGCTAGTAAACATGGAAAGGTGAATAATGAAAGTGTTTGCAGTAGTCTCGTATGCTCATACAAAGAGCCACCCACTCATTGGTTGGTCATGTCCCTATTAGTGCAGAATCACAGCACCCCCAGATGAGCTCTAAAAGATCTACTTCTCTAAGGAAGATTCATATGGTGTGATTGCATAGCATGGAACTTTTCCTAAGGTGTGAGACCTTTCAAATAGGAAAAGCTCTCCAGATTAAAGGTTGGTTCCTTATTCCTTTGTTCAGGTGCATATGTGAGGATTTGTAGAGGATCTATTTCTCATATCTAGTCTAAACTTGTCAAGGGGACAGTGATAAAAGAATAGAGGAAATGAGAAATAGCTAAACTACTAGGTGATGAACCAAAGGAATGATGAACACTTAGTTTTCTTTCTACACGAACCAATAAAATGCATACCATAAACAAGCACAGATAGCTAGATCTGTAATGAGAGACCGGATAGAAACAAAAGAAACAAGAAGGATCTAAAATCAATCAAAAATGTATTTTATTGCTCTATATATTGATACAGTTCATTACAGAATAGCTGAAAGGCAAAAATGTGTTACAATTTTAATGGAAGTCCTGAACCCCACAAATCCTTTGCTAGAAGGAGAAGGCAAAAATGTGTTACAATTTTAATGGTGTTATTTGTGACCTTGGATTCTTTTTGTGTTCCCTTTATTTAATCCTTGTATGTGGATTTTAGTGGTGTATTTTTTCCCTTTATTATTTATTTTATTTGTGTCTAAATTTGTGAGTAATCATGTTGTTAAATAAATTACAAGGATTATAAGAATGCATTTTTAGAGTTGATGGATCTTGGATTATGTGTTGTAAAAATGTGTAAGTAAATTTTAGTGTGAAACACTCCACCTTCATTTCGAAATTTAGATCTATCCTTAGGGGCTGATTTTGAGGCTTGTGGGACAAGTTAAACTTGTCCCACACCTCTTAAATTTGTATACCAACCTTACATATGGTTGGTGAGTCAAAAATTAGGCCTCATTATGTATTTTGGGAAGGCAAGTTGTAAGTTTTTATTGCACCTTCTTGCATGAAATTAATTTTGGTCCTTGGGGTGTGAATTTGGGTTGTGTGTAAGTAAAATGTCCTTTATTCACCCACCTTTTTAATTGTGCTTTGGAGTTTGAAGTTGGCTTGCGAGGTAGAGTTGAGGATGTATGATATGGCATCCTACATGGACCCACCTCACCCTCCTCTCACCCTCTTCTATTTATTCAAATTCCTTGGCTTGTTTTGGGGTTACATCATTTTGGGGACTCATTTTTGGCTACTTTCTTGGTTTTGAGCTCTGGTAATTTTGAAGAGAGTTAGATATTTTTGTTGCATGCTTGTGGATTTCTTGAGCTTTTGGACTATTTGGATTGGAAAAAGATTGTTGTTGAAATTTTGGGGAAAACTCTACCATGGAGAGGTAGGAGCTTGGCTCTTTAAAATGTTCTTCCTTTATTTATGCATATGTGAATGCTTTGAATATTTTTGTATGTTGTTGGTTGGTTGGGTAGATTTCCTAGGTATGGTGTAGGAGAAGACTATGGGGATCTCTTGTGGGGAGGCATAAGAGTTTTGGGGAGGTATAAGTGTTATTGTGGAGGGAGTTTTGGATTGGGTTCCACCTTGTAAAAGAAATATCTTGCATTTCTTTACTCGTTATGGGGTGCCATAAGAGTGTGGGGAGGCATAAGGGCATGTAGGGGTTTTGATATATATATTGGCGGGTTTATCTTAAGGTGGACACCCATTTCCCCATTGGGAGGTATAAGCAACTTCCCCCATAGGTCTTGCTCCTTTGGCTTGTGCATGATGAAGCCTAAGTATTGTTTGTTGTTCTTCCTGTGGTTGCAAATTGCAGTATGTATTTGGACTGTGTTCTATTTGTGAAAATTGTTTTTGTGTTGTGGAATCTTGTTTGTTGCCATGAGTTGAAATACATTTCTTATTGCTTTTTGGTTGGGGTTCGGGGCCAATTAGGAGGAAAATGTCTCCTCTTCATTGGAATTCTTAGTGGTGGAGAGCGTTGCCTCTCATACTTTTTTGTGTTTTGATCAAAAGATATATGGTGGATCTTCTTGTTGTTGTTCTGGAGTTGAGGATGAAGAAAGATTTCACAGTCCCCTTGGGGTTTCTTTGTAAAAATTTCCCACTTCAAGTGGATGGCATTGTAATATTATTTTGGTGGAAGTTGCTCTATTTTGGAAATGAAATCTACATTTGAATGTGAAAGATGTATATTCTGTAAGTTACAACTGATGAATGAAAAAGGAAGTTGTAAAAGAATTTTGGAGTTCAATAGAAGTTGTTTTAATTACCACAAATGGTATGGTTCTCAATTGAAATCTGTGTTTGAAATATATTGTGAAATCTCTGTTTGAAAATTTGAAAGGAAATACGTATGAAGAAATATTATATTTCTCTGTTTCATTCAAAATGCATGATTTGAAAGTAGAACTACATTTTACGTATTCAAATATTGATTGAAGTACATTTAAATTTTTGTAAATCAAATTTTAAGGAATTAAAATATTTAGAGGATGATAACGAAAAATAGATCCATTCGAGTTTAAGTATGATTCTTTTTTTGATTCACTATAAACCTGTAAAATGAATATCATAAAAATATACAGAACCATCTGCATTGATGAAAGGAAAGATAAAACATTAAAAAAAGTTAAGGAGGAACAAAAAAATCTTAAAATAGTTTGTATTGTTTAAGAAATTTATGCAGAACTTTATTAATCGGGCAAGGGACAAAATAATGCAGTTATAGAAAAAGGAGAAAAGAAATTCATATTGAAAACTCAAACTTTAACATTAATCCTTGCAATCCATTCTAAATCTTTCCAAGTGCGATTCTCCATGTCTGTTTGACATGTTGAGGAAGAAGGAATGGTGGATTGGACCAATTCTGGGAGTCAAAACGTTTAATTCATGTTTTAATGGTAGGAAAGATGTTTCTATCAAATTCACCCACTTAAGTTTTTCAAAAATGAATTTTGATGGTTCCTATATAAATAGGAGTTCAAGCCCTTTCCAAAAAGTCCTCATTTTCCAAAATCCGATCTTCCAGTCAAAAGTTATGGCCTTCTGAAATTTTTACTTCGCTTGGTTAAATAAAAGAGAGAGGAAATTTTTTTTGAATCGGACCCGCGGGCCCAAAAATTTCTTAGGGCACTTTTACAAAAAAAAAAAGTCACAAATTCCTCCATGGCCCCACAGCCCCACCATTTCACTTTTGGGAAAAACGCCTTCGCGGGCCCGCACCTTCAAACTTTACCTTTTTGAAAAAGGGCAAAAATCTTAAGCCTCCCCATCGGTCTCGCTTTCCCACACACCGTGGTTCTCGATACATGGCATCTTTAGGCATCGGCAAAAGCGCGAATGGTTTTAGACCTTATCATCTTTGGAAAAAGTTGGCAAAAATTCCTAAGTTTCCCCACCAGCCCGCCTTCCCACAGGTCACTGTTGGACTAACATGTGGATTCGCTTGGTGTCGCTGGAACCGCGGGTTGTTTTAGCCTTTGTGATTTTTAATTAAAAATCCATTATTCCTAAGATTTCCTTGATTTTCTCCCTCGATTGATATTTTGGGTAGGACACGTGGTGTCCCTGGGCATCGGTGGAGGTGCGGGGGTTTTTGAACCTTTTTTCCCTTTCAAACAAAAAGAGTTAAAATCCAAATTTCCTCCGATGACCCGCCTTCCCGCGTTGGCTTAAAAACGTGCCACGTGTCCCTTGCGCTTTAGGAAAATTTTCTTCCCGCGGTCCACCGACCCGCCTTTTGGGAAAATTTTCTTCCGGGCCCGCAGCCCGACTTACGGGAAGAATTTCTTCTCGGGGCCCTCAAGCCCACATTTTGGGAAAATTTTCTTCCCTGCACTGCGGAGCCCGCCTTTGGAAAACTTTCTTCCCAGTGCCCGGGCGTGCCATTGGGAAAATTTCCTTCCCCGTGTCCGCTAGCCTAGAACTTATGAAATATGATGAGTTAGGAGGACTTCTTTATATCATTGGAAATGGAAAGAAATTTCCTATCTAATGGAATTGTTTTTCAGAAACTTTAAGTTGTTAATTATGTGAAAAATCAGGTTGAAGTACAAACATGAGTCTGAGAGTGGGTAAGTGAGAAGTTACCTCTTTTTACCTTAAATGTGTATTTCTAAAGCATGGGTTGACCTTTTTAAGAGTCACGTTAAGGGATAAGGGAATTTTCTCCTATTCCATGTAAATAGGAACCTTGTATTTTGTTTAGACCTAGTGGAATTAAATACCCAAGGTATTTAATTCCTTTGGCCCTTTGACCCTCTAAATTAATTAAGGAATATTTAACTATAACGTTAATTTAATTACTTATTAAGTTAACTCCTAAGAGAAATTTAACTATAATTAGATTAATTATACTTATTAATTTGGTAATATGGATCTAAGGGTTGTTAAAACAGGAAATTTTTCATTTAGTAAATTATAATTGACCTTGAATCCTTGTTGTGTCAACTCTTTCTTGAAGCCTGGTAGTAGACACACTTTTCAAAGAAAAAAATTATTCCATAATTTTTCTATCTAAACCTAAGTTGTTCTTGGGTCTTGAGTGGTCATTTTAGCGGGCATTACAATTCATGTGATGTATTTCACATCAACCTAAAAAAATTTCCTTTGCCACAACTTCCTCCAGTCTATTCCCTTGCTCTATCTTTGACTCACACCACCTTGTCACATACAACGTCATATTTATAACTTACAGGGGGTCCTACAACTCAAATATATTATCCAACCAAATAAATTTTGATGCAAAGTGGGTCTGAACTAGTTTGAGGAATTTTATATTTGAAAAGCTTCAAAAGAATTCCAATGACTTGTCATGATTAAATATGAACTTTACACATCCATGAACTCATTCACTATCTTTTTGACTCGCTAAATTTTCCCTATGTATTTTAATCCATTGTTCATGGTGTGCATACTACACATGGTCTAATAAATATGATTGTAGGCACCCTCCACTAGATTTCCCACTTCTCTACACACATAATCGTCATCCGGGACGAATTTTACAACATTTGAAAATCCAACCTCCTCATTGACATCCTTTAAAATTTGAAATTAGAAATCAACACCTTTCTACTTCATAGAAAATCCAAATTATATTGTCAAGAAATATGTTCCATATTTGTAAGAGCTAATGATATTGATAATTGGATGGTGTTTAATACCCATCTGTCTATCCATGTGACACCCATGTGACCTTCATCTCTTCCATCAATAGATTAACCTTGATATATTTTATATTAAAGATTGTTGTTCTCAATTTTTGTCTCTAGGAGGCACATAACTTGAAGATACTTTTTCTAGGTTAGTTATATCCTCCTTGTAATAAGGAGAGCAATCAACATGGAATGGGACCCCAACAACTTTTTAATGGCATCATCTACCTCTTCCCTTGTATTTGAATTAAACATTTCTACAACTAAATTGGGGGCTTCCCCAACAATCTTTTTCTTTTCTCCGATTTTCATTTTTTCATTCTAAAATTAGAACTAGAAAAAAATGTCTTTCCAAAGAGAGCTCAAATGAGTGTTAACCTCAATACTAGTACCATGAACTTTGGGAATATTTTTCATAGTATTTCCATTAAAATGTCTTAACATATCTACTCTCGATGAAGTGAAATATCCTTAAAAATTCCAGCCCCCTTCCTATAAGATGCAAAAAGGGTGCATTGGTCTTGGTGATGTTGCCATGTCAATTAAGTTCACATATGTTGCACTTCCATAATTTACTTTCCCCTTCGAATTGGGGTTCTTTGCATGTATCTAAGAAATTTTTGTGATGGCCTCTTATTATCAAATGCTCCAATGGAAAATATAGACACCATTTGAGAAGGGAAATTAGTAGTACTGTAATCCAAAATTCACCCCTCAAGGTAAATTTTGATAACATGTAGCGAATTCTTCAGTCACGAGCAAGTAGAATGATTCAAAGTGTCCAAAATCATGTTTTTGAGTTTCCCTTTGGATTCTCTCTAAAATTCTCCATCCAAGGAAAAAATCCAACAAGTTAGCAAAAATTTGAAAAAATCCAAAAATGAAGTCACAGGCTTGTTTTAATGCATTGCGGGTTTGGAGGTTGTGGGTCATACAAAGGAATCAACTAAATCGACATTTTTTTCCTAGGTGGTCTCATGACAATTAGGATGCGGGGACGTGCAGGACACGCAAAGCCGAAATCAGCGTAGGCTATGAAAATTGGCAAAAGCGGAAGTTTTTGTTTTGAGCGGTCCGAGACAAATGGGACAAAAGTAATTGTGGGGTGTGAATCGGTCGATTTTCCGCAAGTCATTCTATTACGGGTGGCACGGAGATTTTTGTTTGGGACAATCTAGACAAAAGTATGCGCGGGATGCGCAAAGGTGAAATCGACGAATAAGGAACCAAGCTAAGTGGATGCGGCCGATGCGAAATTCAACGGCCCTCATAGCTTTGGTCAATGGCAGACGTGCATGGATAAGGAGGCTTGAATTAGGTAATGCGAAAAATGTGCTCGGGACAACCGGACACATGGACCCGATTTTTCCAAATAGTCGTAAAGAAAGAGAAAAGTCAAAGTTTGACCTCCCAAAATTCAAACAGCAATAACCATTGACTCCGAGCTCTGATATTCATAAACTTTGACTTTCAGGAATGAGCACGATGTCAAATACAAGAAACATATTCAAGCACTAGTCAATTAGTGCTCATTTCGATCAAATGACAAAAATGCCCGCTGACCCAAAATAGTTGCTCGCACTCGAAGGTCATAAATTTTGCATTTCTCAACAAAATCACACAAAATTGGTACCATTGGAATTTTGGCTTCAAGACCAACACAAAGAAATCAAGAAATTCTATATTTTATTAGAAATATTTGGGATTTTTCATAAAATGTTGCCGGGTTCATGACAGTGTGTTTTATTTGGTAGTTGGGAGTGCAATCAAGAGACATGGTCATCATTCTTTCTCTGTTGTAGCACCTGGGACACTATGGGGAGTCTTTTGCAAGTAACATATAATCATTTCACTACATTTAATGCATCTTACAAGTAGTTGAAAGACAGATTTCGGGATTTCCATTTTCCGCTTCTCTCTCTTCTCATTTTCTATAAAATTGGAGTGTTGGGCTCATTGTAAAAGGAGGTAGTTTTGTTGTAGAAAATATCTGTCAAAATTTCTTTGTGAAGCCAATGTGTTGCAGGCCCTTGTAGTGGACTCCTTGCATGGTGATCCAGGCCCTTATCTTGTAATAGATTGAATTGTGCATATAATGAAGTAATAAAATACAAGTTTGTGGATGCATCTTCCCTTTTGTGTTTGTTTGCACTCTTCTTTCCCCTTTCAACCTTCATTACAAGAATATTGTGTCTATTTTTATGCTCTTTCAAGGATCCATTATCATTGTGTATGTTTGAGATGTTGTTGTGAATGCATTTTTCTAGATTGTGGAGAACTGTCATCACCCCTTCTAGTGTGCACTTTGCTTCTGTATCTCACGCATTGGAAGACTACTCTCACACCCCTCCTTTTCTGGTGTATCACCGCTTTAGTGTAGGCTTTCATTTTCATGCATTCTCTCTCCTTGGTCCCTTAGAAAGTTAGATTAGGAAAGATAGTCTTACCTGCATTAGAGTAGATTGTGGCAGGTAGTTTAGGAGCAAGAACTAGCTTTCTCTGGAGGTCTATCTCAAGTAGCAAGTCCCACAACTTGGAGATAGTACCCATGTTATCCAATCACACTATGAGCTCAAGTATATGCACTTGTGTAAACATAAGGGTGTTGTGATTCGGTGATAACAATATTATTAGCTACTACCAAATTGTCACCGGAACTACATTTTTCTCATGTCTCCACCTCCCTAATTATGTTCACCGACATTTTCATCTATCTCAAGTTTAGCACTCTCCTCCTCTCGATTCATAGCCATACTTAGAAGAAGAACTTCTAGTGTTGATTGTAGGGGTTGAAATGAATTATAAAAACACCCATAACTATATTTAAAAGATAAAAATGATAAATAGCTAGGAAACCATAATAATTTTTAGTTATAAACAAGTAAAATAATCATAAATATGCGTATTATGTAATGCATTATAAACATAGATAAGTATATCTAGTATATGTAATGATTAAGAAAAATCAAAACATTCGTAACCATATGTATTGTGTAATGTATAAAAAAATAAGCCATAAGTTATAAATTCATGCAAATTGCAATAACGATGTTTAAAAAAAAGCTATAGGCTATTATGTCTATAACTATATGCAAAAGAATAAAAATATCAAAAACATAAACATTAAAATTGAAACAGTAAACATAGATCTCTAGAGTATTAAGTTTTTCATTTTTATATCGACATTTATGTGTATTGTAGTGCCCACTTCCTTCGACTTCATTTTGTTTTGTTGTTTCGAGACTGATTACTTCATTTATGGATTATTATGACTTCTTGTTTTAGCATGCTAGTAGATATCATAGACATTGGACTGTTATTGATTCGATCTTTATATGATGCATATGGTTTACTAGTGGACATTGGATGACGATATTGTATGCTTTTGACAGGGTTATTTATTTAATTATGACATGTGGTATATTTAATCATATTGAGTAGAATTTGATAATTGAACTAATGTGATGATCATTTGATATAAATGATATGTGGAATGAAATGTGCTAGGAAGTGTCGGTGATATCATACTTGCATAGATGATGGTAAATCATGTGTCGTTTATTTTAGATTATATTGTATATTTGGCATGAATGTTTTAATGCGGCCAACAGCCAAATGAGGTACTATCTATTCTTCAGTACACTATATTCACAACAATATTGGGGAGTGGAGACCAACCACATCGTAATTCGAGAAGAATCCACTAAGGTCACCATGGCAACAAGTAATTGTGTGTGTGTTAGAATTATCTCGTAAAGGGAAAATTGTGACCTAGGGATCATGTGTTGTTTTTTTAATTTTCCCCTTTAGTTAGGTTGGTATGTGTTGCTCTTAGTAAGTGAAATTTTACTTGTGTTACTATTCATATTCCTTGGATTGGAGTTTACCCTTTGTTAGCCATGGGTTGTAGTGGGTTAATTAAGTTAATTTGAGATTGTCCTAAACTAATTCAAAGATGTGACCAAAGAAAGTTCATTTATTAGGATTTGATTTACTTAGGATTTTGTGTGGATTGATGTGTGTGTTTGAGTTTGAGTGTAGCACACTCTACCCCACATGGGAAACTCGAATTTGGCCGTGGAGGCCAAATTTCAAAGCTTGTGGGACAAGTCAAACTTGTCCCACACCTCTTAAAAGCCCATGCCAACCCTACCTATGGGTTGGAAGGCCAAATTTAGGGTATTTTAGGTGTTTTGGGGGGGATGAAAGGGTAAAATATTAATTGCACTTTCTTTCAAAATTTAATTTTGTCTTTTGGGGAAGTGGGCTTAGTTGGAGTGTGTAAGGTGCTTTCCTTTCTTTCAACCACTTATTAATGGTGCATTGGAATTTGATGTTGACCAAATGATGTGGAGTGCAGGGAAAAAGGAGGTGGCATCCTACTTGGAGCCACATCATCCCTCCCTCTCTTTTCTCTATTTATTTGATCCTCTTGTTTGTTTTGGGGGTTGGAAGTTTCATTTTTTTAGTCTTGTGTATTTTGGAGAGGAGAGGAATTGGAAGGAGTTTGTGGATTTTGGAGCTTGTTGTTACTTGTGGGAATTTTTGTGGGAGCTTGTGGATGCTTGCTTGATCCTTGGAGGGATTTGAGACTTCATACTTGGAGCAAACTCTACCATGGAAAGGTAGGAGCTTCCCCTTTGTTTGCATTATGTTTCTTTTGTCATATGAATGTATTTTTATGTTGTGTTGAATGTTGTTGTTTGAAATGCTTGTTGGGAATGGGTAGAATGCCTAAGTGGGGAGTGGGAGGAGACTATGGGGAGTTTAAATTGAGGATGGCATAATAGATCATGTTCTTGAGGAGGGAGTTTGGGTTGGGTGCCCACCTTGTAAGATAAATGCTTGCATTTTCTTCTTGTTTTACTTTGAGGGAGCCATAAGAGTTGAGGGAGGCATAAGAGTGAATGGAGGGATAAGGGGTACTTGAGGGAGGCCTAACAGTTGTTAGGGGTATCGTGTTTTGCATTGGAGGCTTTTAGGTGGCACCCATTCCCATTGGGAGGCATAAGTGGCTTCCCCATATGTCTTACTCTTGTGGCTTTCTTGGTAAGCCTTGTGACTTGTTGTTGTGATTGTTTTCCCTCTTGTTTTGTTGTTGATTCTCTTGTTTTGAAGGATTATGGAATACATGTGAAATGTTATGTTTAGTTACGTGTAAGCTTGTAGTTTCCATGAGTTGGATTCCCTCCCATTGTGTCGTGGTTGGGGCTCGGGGCTAATGGAGAGGATGGCTTCTCTTCTCCATTGGGTATTTGGTTGGGAGGAGAGCGTTGCCTCTCCCCTTATTTTGTTGTGAACCAAGAAAACTATGGAGGAGCCACCTTGTTGATATTTGGAGCATTGGAACCTTGTTGTTGATAATGTGAAACCATTATGTAGTTTTACCCACCTTGAGTGGAGGAAAAATGTAATATTACTTTGTATTTTAGCTTCCACTATTGCAAATGTGTTTCCACATGAAGTAGGAAATGTTGTAACAAGATTTTGAAGGAAAGTTGTATTGAAATGTTAGCATTTCTTACTCTAAAATTTATTGGAAATGTTGTTGAATTCTTTTGTGGAATGTTGGAAAGAAATTACAAAAGAAAATATATTAAAATTTTGTTTGGTTACTTGAAAGTGATGTATTGGAAAGGTTGGAAAAATAGTGCATTATCTCTTGCTTTGTTGATAAAAAGACTTAAGTTTTAGATAGTTTTAAATATGCCAATTAAGAAATCTATGCTCTAGCTCTATCAAGTTTTTCTTTCTTCATTTATGAATCTATTACAAAATTATTGCAAATTAATAAAGGAAAAGAAACCAACCTATTTTGAAATCCCATCCAATGTTATTAAATTATGTAGAAGGAAATTGTAATGCAAGACTTTAAACTTGTTAAATTTATTATCCAATACTCCTTAGCGTTTAACAAGGATACTAATATTTTAAATAGTATTTCATACCAAAGTAATAATAAAAGTAATGGGTTTACTATTACTAAATCGTATTAATACCATTATACTATTGATGTCCCTTTTATATTAACAAGGGATATTAATTCAACCACAGCCGATCAAACTGTGCTAGTATACTCATAAAACCTTATATTCATACCATATACAACAATTAAAATAACTAAATGATGATACATCTCTATCTAACCACCGTGTAGTAAGATTATAATAAATTACACGCAGCACGATCATGTAATTGCAAAGCAACGGTGCTCTAGGAGTATTCTGCTGTGATTCGGAACCGCCTCTACCCTGAGACGTCCACACTATTACCAGGAAGTCTGTGCTTCGTGGATATTATGTTATGAACCAGATCCACTGCTGTGAGATTCTCCTCCACGAGCCCCTCGCAAGATAGGCTAGGTCTCAATGAAAATCCTTGTAATAAATTTCCTCTGGCCTTCACATAAGTCTCTCCTCTCTCCCTCAATCTATTTGATAAAAATATCCTGAAGGCGAACCCAAATTTGAAGGTGTATTTAATGCTAAACAGATAACAACATAGCTGGACAGTTTGCTTGTTTGCACGCCTGCTACCTGTCCGCCTCCAGTGGACTGTGGACCCCCGCCCTAGAACACACCCCGCAGCACTCAACGAAAGTGGAGGTAACACGCCTCTAACGCTGCCTGTAGCCCCGCCTAACCACAACCTGTAACCATCCTCTGTCCTCTCACTGCGTGCCTCAGGAGAAATAAAAATAATAATAACAGGGTGACTGATATGATATTAGATTTGCAAAAATTGCAAGGAGAAAGCAATGAAAACGACTGCAAAAGAAAAAGAAATGAATGGAAAGAAAACTCAGGAATGTTCACAAAGTATCCGAATGTTCAATCGCCTAGCTTTCGATTCAGTAAACTTCACGGCACAGTATGAACAGGAGTGCGAGGATCGAGGATAGGACAGCGAAAATGGTTTAGTTGTTGCAGAAAAATAGATCCACATTCAGTCAACATGCCTGTTCCCAGCGTTAGGTTCATATTTATTTGCCTCATTCAAGCCACGCGGCTGTGTAGGGTGTAGACCTTGCAAATTTCAAAGTGAAATAATTGAAAAGAAATATGCGGCCAGGTGGATTAGTCCGCACGCAATAGGATGAAATTTCCATGCTCGGCAGGTGGCCATTAAAGCCACCCACCCCAAGCTTGTCTTCAAACTCAAATTCAAATTCTTATGGCGCCCACACCGACTTTCACAATTATCTCCCTACTATGATTTTTAATTGTAAATGTATACATTTCAGTACTATCAATCAAAGTAACTTGTCATTGTTGATATATTTCATACTTAAAAGCATAGAGAAAACTGAGTAAACATTCAATTTAATATTGTCCGGTACTTATTTTAATTGGTTTCAAGGCATAAACACCGGAATAGCTTGTTAGTTGACCAAATTGCTATAGTTAGTCTTTCTAATCTTGTAAGATAGATTGGGGTTATCCCAATGACTAAGGATTACATACACATCCTACTTTCATTCTTCTCCGTTGTATAAGTACTTTGTTATATCTTTCGCCCCTTGTCATTTCTTAATATGTTTTTTTTTACACATAACACATCTTGATTCACGTTTGTATCGTTGTCTATTGGGTCTCCTTTTGGGTCTCAGACTAGTGGTTCTAGAGGTATTATACTTCGTTGACTTACTATCAATCATCTTTTATATACGTATAGTATAACTTTTCAACCAAATAATCAACTATTATCCTTCTAATAATTGACCACTAATTTTGAAAAGCCTCTTTTAAAAGAATTTTGTAATTGCAAAACCATATTTCTCTCAACTTGTTATTGTTTTAAATTTATAAAGCTTTTATTTACTTATACCTATAGTACACCCTTGTAAAACAATGTAGTATCAGGGCTAAACTTAGAACTTGGAGCTAATCGTAAGGAGTCTTAAAAAAAAAAATTGTCGCATTTTTGGGTTGAATGTTTGTGGCGCGTCATCATTTTGTGGCGTTACATTTTGGTATCAAAGCCAGGGGTTCGAAGCTTGGACCCTTGGGCACACACAGAGAACGCAAAATAGGAACATTTAACTTAGTACAGAGTAGATCCTTTTAAAATATAAAACCACAATGTTGATAATTATAGTAAACAACAAATTTAGAAAACTGACAGAAGACCTAGAACAATGAACTAACTCTCGCCTTGATCTGTGTAGGAGGCGTGGATTGGGCGAGGGGTCTCTTCATATAGACCTAGACATACCACCACCAAAGTAGGCCGTAGCAGCCATCCTACCTCAGATCTTGCAGACACTCCAGGATGTCAATGTCGCTATACGCAGAGATCGCTTGGGAGGACGACTTCATAGACATAGTTTGGAGCCATCGCAGACGCCTGTGCATCCCTCGACACGGCGAGGAGCACGGGCGCAGAACTTCTGCGGCGCGCGCGTCGGATAGGGCGAGTCACCACAGAGAGGACATACGAGACAAGTCTCTGAGCCCTAGGTAGAGGGAGGAGCATACGAGAGACCCTCGGATTCATCATAGGTCAGCCGCAAACCATATTAGGGAGATCCTGAAGCTGCGACCATCTCACTATTCGGGTGATACAGTGGTTTTCAGCAGAGGCTTCTGGTTGGTGAGCTTGAACGGATGCTTCAAGCTCGCCCTCAGTACTAGAAAAACGAAAGCTCGTGTTGCAATCCATCTTCTGAAGGATGAAGCAAGAGTCTATTGGAGGACCGAGGAGTATAAGCTCCATGTTGACTCGAGACGATTACAGGGAGCTATTTGAGGAGCGATTCAGGAGCAAGTATTTACCTAGGAAATTTATACAGCAGCGGATAGACAAGTTTCATGAACTCCGTCAGGCATCGATGATAGTAGCTGAGTATGAGAGTCAATTTCTGGGCCTACTCCAGTACGTCGACTATATGCAGGATGAGCAGGTACGGATTCACAGGTTCATCCGGGGCCTAAACTTGGATTTAGGTGGTGCAGTGCACATTCATTGCCCACAGACATTAGCAGAGGCCGTGGAGAAGGCCTATATTGCAGAGGAGACACGGGGAAGACGCAACAGGCTAGAGATAGAGTTTAGAGCCATATCCAGCAGATGCAGGATGGTAGGTCGAAGGGGTCAGTTCCTCCTCCACGGGGTGGACAGAGTTCAGGGAAAGCTTCATTCAGGCCACCACAGCAGCAGCAACAGCAAAGAGACCCGCCCACCTTACCGACCTCCTCAGAGATTTGATGCGCAGAGAGGACGTAGTATGGGGCCTCCTCCTAGGGGTCCCATCAGGACACAAGGTGCACCGAGAGCTCAGTCAGCAAGAGCTCATCAGCAGAGACCTCAGCAGATCCATGCCCAATCATCGGGATCTATATCTTAGTCATCTAGAGTACCACTGGAGTCAGTGTTTCCCACTGGAGAGGACCAGGTAGCTGTTATGGTTGTGGTGTTGTTGGACATCATTGGAGAGATTTCCCATAGAACCCTAACAAGGGTAAGACGTAGAGCTCAGAGCCTATTGTTGGAGATATGGCATGGAGTCATCGGATCTACGCAGTGGTCGAGAACCGCTAGGTGCCGAGCATCGTAGTCTTGTGATTGAGACGACAGTAGTGTTGGTGGTATTTCCACCTCTATATTATTTGATTCTGGTTCTTCTAATTCTTTTATTGCACCATCCTTAGTAGAGCATTGTAGGTCAAAAGTGGCGATTAGGCAGGCTGTAGTTGGGACGTTGAGATGGCTTCTGAGCTAAGATTTCGTAGACTCCTTACTTAAGGAGTGTGTAGTGGATTGGGACCCTTCACCACTACTTCGATCTTCGATCCTTCCATTAGGATCTTATGGCATCATTTTAGGCATGGATTAGTTGTCCACTCACAGAGCTAGAGTGGATTGTTACCATAAGACTATTTCTTGCATAGATGATCTTGGAGTAGAGTCAATGATATCAGGAGTTAGGAGGGCCGTATCCATTCACACCATCTCTCATGCATGCAGCTTAAGCGGTGTGTACGACGGTGGTTGTCGATGTTTACTATTACGGTCAGTGACAGATCAAAGGATGAGTCGAGAGGACCTTCCCTCGATGATCATCCCATCTTGTCAAAGTTTTCCGATGTGTTCCTAGGGGAGCTACCAGGATTACCTCCCACACGTGAGATCGACTTCCATATAGATCTAGTTCCGGGCGCAGAGCCTATCTCACGAGCACCCTATCAAATGACTACTCCTGAGTTATGTGAGCTCAAGTTGTAGCTTGAGGACCTTCTAGAGAAAGGCCTAATCCGTCCTAGTGTATCCCCTTGGGGTGCACCAGTGATCTTCGTGAAGAAGAAGGATGGATCTCTTCGGTTGTGTATTGACTACCGTCAGCTGAATAAAGTAATGATCAAGAATCGTTACCCCCTTCCACGCATTGATGATTTATTTGATCAGATGAAGGGGGCTATAGTTCTCTAATATAGATCTTATGTCGATACCATCACTCATTTTGCGGAGATAGATATTCACAAGACAGCTTTCCGTACGAGATATGGCCACTACGAGTTCACAGTGGTACCTTTCGGTTTGACAAATGCCCCCGAAGTGTTTATGAGTTTGATGAATGGGGTATTCAGGACCTTCCTTGATGACATTCTAGTTTACTCATGCACACGTGAGGAGCACGAGGAGCACCTTCGCCAGGTTCTTCAGTGTCTTCGCGAATAGCGCCTTTACGGGAACTTGGAGAAGTGTGCGTTCTTTCAAAGAGGTGCAATATTTGAGCCACATAATTTCGGGAAGGTATCGCATCGATCCTTCCAAGATTCGAGCCATCATGGATTGGCCAGCACCCACTAGTGTGACCGAGGTGCGTAGTTTCATGGGTCTAGCAGGGTACTACAGGTGGTTTGTTCAGGACTTTTCTTGGATTGTGCACCCTATCACTTCTCTTCAGCAGAAAGGGAAGAAGTTTTTATGGTCAGATAGATGTGAGCAGGCTTTCGGACACCAAGGAATGCCTCACGAGATCACCTATTCTTGCAATACCGATCCTCGTGGTGAGTTCTACGTTTTCACAGATGCTTCTTTAGCAGGACTTGGAGGTGTGTTAATGCAGGAGGGTAGAGTCATTGCCTTTGAGTCTCGCAAACTCAAAGATTATGAGCTCAATTATCCGACCCATGACCTTGAGCTTAGAGTAGTGGTACATGCCTTAGTGCGGTGGAGATATTTTCTTCTTGGCTGGAGATTTACACTGTGGACTGATCACTCGAGTCTTCGTCATCTCTTCATGCGCCCAATCTCAACGCTCGTCAATGGCATTGGATGGAGTTACTCGTGAGTATGACATGGAGATAGAGCATGTGAAAGGGAAGGAGAATGTGGTTGCAGATGCCTTGAGTTGGCGGAGACATGCGGCTATGGCCACCTCAATGGGCACAGATTTGCGGAGTAGGATCTTACAAATAGCTTCCTCATGATAGTTTCTACCTTGCGACGAGTAGAGATTGAGTCTCGAGACCCTCGAGGGTAGATTTGATGGATTTTCCTTATAGGTAGATGGTCTTCTCAGACACAAAGGTCGACACATGTTCCTAGAGATGGAGGCTTGAGACATGACATTTTGATAGAGGCTCATCATGCACCTTATTCACCCATCCCGGGTGAAGAAGATGCACGCCACTGAGACACAGTTGTATTTCGGAGAGGACTTCGAGAGACATAGCTTCATTTGTGTCATGCTTGTTTAGAGTGCCGAGAGGTGAAGGCCGAGCATCGATCCAGCCTAGCCTTCTCTATCCTCACGCCATACCGGAGTGGAAGTGGGACACCATTTCCATGGACTTCATCATTGGATTACCTACGCCGAGATACCATCACGACACCATCATGGTCATGGTGGATAAAATGACGAAGGTAGCTCATTTTTCTCCAAAGAAAGACCACCTATACAAAGCAAGTGTTGTGGCATGAGTATACCTTGATGAGATTGTCAAATTACATGAGATTCCGCGAGAAGATCATTTGCGGCCGTAACCCTTTGCACACCTTTCATTTCCGGACCACCACGCAGTATGCCCTGGGACGAGGATTAATTTCAGCACAAACTTATCACCCCGAGATAGATGGAGAGAAAGAGAGGGTGAATCAGATTTTGGAGGATATGCTCGGGATGTATGTGATGGATCATCAATCGAGATGGGAGGAGTATCAGATTTGGTGGAGTTTGCCTACAATAATAGTTTTCGAGTTCTATAGGCATGGCTCCTTTTCGGGCTTTATATGGTAGAGAGTGTAGGACACCTCTTACTTGGGGACAGGATTGAGACGGGGTTTCCTTGGGCCAGCATTATTACAGGATATGGAGCAGCAGTTGCTTTGATCGACGAGCAGATCGCAGGAGGAGCGGGCAGATAGGCAAAAGAAGTATGTAGACCAACATAGGACGGATCGCAGTTTTGAGGTAGGCATGAAGGTGTTTCTTCGTGTCAGACCACATAAGAGCCCTATCCATTACGGAAAAGGTTCTAATCTTGCTCCTAGGTTTGTGGGTCCCTTTGAGATCTTGGAGCGCCTCGGTCCCTTGGCCTATAGTCTAGCATTGCCACCTATCTTATCTCACGTCCATGATGTGTTTCACGTTTATGTGCTTAGGAGATATATTTCGATCCTCTCATGTGCTAGATTGGACTGTCATCACCAATCCCAAGCACTATGATAATTCTTCACCTTTGAGAACTCTCGTCTATGATTATTTACTAATGCACAACCTTTAGTTTGGTGGATGTAATCTAGAAACAAAAACAACAACATAACACAAGAATACCATCGGCTATGATAAGACGAATGATGACAAATCTGAAATATCAAAATAAATTATAATATTAATATGAAATCACATAATCTCACCCATGAGGTACTTCAAGTGTTATTGACTTCACTTGCCTTTCACCAAGACTATGGGAGAAACTTTACAATTACACCTCTTAATGGCTTCTTCAACACACCTTTAAACCGATGGCTTCCTTCGCACACTTCCTACAATATTTCTCACTACTTCCTTATATGATAAATGAGGGGGTGGCCTCTCTATTTATAGAACTTCCAGGCTTATCCATCTTATCTCTAAGATAGGATAAGAAATCCACTCTAACGAATCATATTCCATACCTTAACTCTTATCTCGTACATGTAAGCTTATCTCATAAGATAAGATAAACCTTATCATTTTACATGGGTTCCACATTTTTATACTTTTTACAAATAAAATACACAAAATATTTATGACCTCACTCCTTGTCTTTATTACCAATATAATATTTCTAATTCCTAATCATGTAGACCCTACTTCTCTAATTACCCAAACTTTGACATTTTAACATTACCGGACCACTTACAACAAATATTTACTTTTACAACATTCCTATTGTACTTTGATTATTCTTGTATCCACATTATTGCAGATCAGATCTTGACGCGCCGTTATCTTCTATCGACGCTACTACTAATTATACTTAACAAAATCCTATTCCTAATACATACATTAATGAAATAGAAATTACGGAGGAAAATTTTAGTGTGGACATATTCCCCTTCCTAGCTTCTACTCCATCCCTGAGTAGACTATTCCGGTGCTTGGAAAATCTTCAACTTGTCGTGGTTGACCCATTTCGTAATGGGAGTGCCATCTAATTCCTCCAATGTCAGTGCGTATCATTTTTTTCATGCAAATTTCTTTATTTTATAGGGCCCCATCCATTTTGGAAGAAATTTTCTCTATCTTCTTCTTTTGTATCCGGAATCATATACTGTAACCAAGTCATTCACATGAAATGGAGACCACCGGATCTTTTGATCAAAGTATTCCTTCTACTTCATTTTCTTCTTATGGCTTGTATCCTTTGCTATTTCTCTCATTTCCTCCAAAGAAATGAAGATGTACCAACCTTTCTTTTATCGAATCACTTTCATCCATTCTTTCATTTTTCATAACTCTCACAAAGGTGGGAATATCAAACTCAATAGGAAGAAGCTGGATCAATGCCATAGTGCCAACCGAAATGGAGAGTATCCTGTTGCTGACTTTGATGTTGCCCTATATGCCCACAATCTTTGCATGAATCATTTTATCCAATTTATGTACCTACAAGGCTGCATCTTTTGCTAGAATTTGACACAACACAAAATTTGTTCATTCCACTGTCCATTTGTCATTGGCTTGTAGATGTTCTTGCCTTCCCGTGCTTAATAGAAAACTTATTGACTAGGGCTTCTACCACCTCATTAATGAAGTGGCTTCCTTGATCTGTTACAATTTCTAATGGGCAACCAAATCGGTGACAATGTGTTCATACATGAACTTTGCCACTTCATCCATGGAAGTTGTTTTCAATGGCCTAGCTTCAACCCACTTGGTTAAATAATTTGTGGCAACTACAATATACTTATTTTGGCGTGATGTAGTTGGAAGCGGACCTCTGATGTCTATTCCCCACTTTTCAAAGGGAGCAGGGGAAGAATAGGACATAATGGAGCTGATGAAGTCTTACTAAGTTACTATGTGTTTGACAAATATCACATGTCTTACAATAATTATAACAATCTTTAAAAAGAGTGGGCCGGTGATAACCTCGCATCCAAGATCCTTCTTTGCTGTAAGTTGTCCAGGAGAAGTGCCCTCCACATGTACCATTGTGGAATTCTTCTAGCATTTCCTTCCTCGATCATGTCCAATCGCCTCAGATCGCCCACTGTGTCCTATTCAAAATAATACTCCATGCGAATAGAATATGGATGAATGGTTTGAGTAATCTTTCTCTTAGTCTTTGATTGGCACCATCGGAAACTTGAATTCATTCAAATAATTCCAAATATCTATGTATTCACTAGGGATTCTATCAAGGGATAACAATGTTGCATCGGAAAACGTCATCATCACAAGATGATCCTAAACCATCATAGGCTCAAGAGAGTGCATTTGCATTGACATGCTTCTTTCTTCCTGCCTATCTATAATATCAAATTCAAATTCTTGTAGCAAAATTATCCATATTGCTATACTCCCGATGGGTTAGGCTTATTTACAATATATTTTAGGGCTCGATGATCTCACATAACTAGAAATTTTTACCCTAAGCAAGTAATTTCTAAACTTCTTTACAAAGAAAAATGATAAATGAGCCTCTTTTTGATTACAAAGATATAATTTGCCTCAAGAAATTGGATGTTCATTCCCATTTTCATCCTTTTGGCTCAAAGTATTCCTAGTCTTTGCATCTCGAGGCATCGGTGTACACAATGAATGGCTTACTCGAATCTGGATTCTTCAAAACAGGTGAAGACACCAGGGCTTCCTTCAGTTGTCCAAAAGCTTCATGTGCCTTATTTCCTGGTTCATAAGTAACATCCTTCTTCAAGAACTGGGTTAGTGGCTATGCAATCTTTGAGAAATTCTTGATGAACCTTCTATAATAACCCACATGGCCTACAAATGATCTCAACTTACTTCTATTAAGAGTAAATGGTAAATCTTTGATTTTGAAACTTTATCGGATCGCACTCAATACCATCTTTGGATACAACATGCCCTAACAAAACACCTTTAGAACATCCAAAGACACACTTTGTAGGCTTTAGTGAGGCTTGTGCTTCATCTAACATTTGAAATGCTATCTCCATTTGGTGCGGGTGGTCCAACTTGCTCCCATAGATGCAAAAATCATCCGTAAATACTCGATGAAGGTCCCAATGTAGGGTTCGAACACCCTATTCATCAAATGCTGAAATGTTCTTTGGAGCATTACACAACCCAAAAGGCATAACTCTATAAGAAAACGCTCCCAAGGAGTGGTGAACGTGGTATTCAAATTGGTCTTTCCGTCTTTATATGAACTTGGTTGTAGCCGCTTATATGCATCAAAGAAAACTATAAGCACTCTGGCCACCTACTTCATCTAAGATTTGATCTAAAATGGAAGAGGGTAATGATCCTTCTTTGTTGCCTTATTGAGCTTCCCGTAATCAACACAAATGCGTAGCTTTCCATTATTTTTTATTGAGAACACAATGGGAGAAACCCATCCAATTCTCCACATGTAAAATATGAATCCCGCATCAAGAACTTATCTATTTCTTCTTTTACTGTCTTGGAAAAATTAGGATTCATTACATATGGCATTTGCTTTATGGGCTTAGCACCATCTACCACCAATACAATGTTCTACCCAACTTACTTGACGGAGTTCCTTGTAATCAAAAGTGAATATGTGTATGTACCTTCTTCGAAAGAGTTTGAGGTAGGATTCCTTCTCACTCTCCATCACAACATCACCAATATTTATTTGTTGGAGACGATCATCAACTTCTTCTTCGAGATAATTTTATGGGGTCATGAGTTGGTGTGGATGGAAGGATATCCATGATCAAAACATCCACCTCGCTTTCTTCATCTTCGATGTCCACTTCACCTGGTACTAGAGTAATCAAAGGATGTCCAATCATCGCCATCACTTGAATCCACGAGTTTCTGCTTTACTTATGATGTCGAGGATCACATTTATCTTCACCCTCTCTCCACCATGTCCAAGTGTCATGAAACCTTCATTCCAGGTAGTTTCTTGCATGAACTCTCCTTAGCCATGGTCTTCCCAAAGAATTGACGGGCACGCAACAAAGATTCATTTTTCATCGCCCGAAAGTCTACCACACATACCACACCCATAACAGATATTGCCACATTTGAAACTACACCTTCTAGTTTAGTTTTTCCTTTATTTAATGACCTTAACATAAGTGTTGAAGGGCGATCAATTTTTAAACCCAACATATTCATTACTGGACTCGGTCATTACATTAACTCGCAAAGACTTCTCCATCAACTAAGACATCATAAATCAAATACCATTACATAATACCTCACCATGTGGAGCATAGGGATCTGTCTCTGCCAAAATAGGGACCTCAACCTCCTTCCTTCTTTGAGCATTGAGTCCACCTCGCAACTCCCGCCTCTTCTCGTAAGACATAGCCAAGAGTTGACCATATGTAATATTTGCGGGCCTTTTGGGCAGATCTTCCAAGATGGAGTATGGTCCTTGCCTCCGTGAAATCGAAAATCCTGCACACCCAACTTTCTTCTCCTATGTTTCTTACTAGTTTCTTTTTCATCTTCTGGATCATTTCCATCTTGATTATCTTTTTGTTTCTTTTTTTTATTACAAACACATCTACTTCATTATTTCTACTCTTATCTACTACATCAAAAGAATTCATAGGTGCTTTACCTTTATCATTATCTCCTTTACCGGATGTAGAAAGCTCTATTTGGACAATTATACTTATAATGACCCTTTTATAACAACCATAACAAACAACTTGAAATATTTATTTTGGACCTCTATCTCCTCCCCCGAGAACTAAATTCCTTTCTCAAGAAGATTAATAGTTAATCGACCCATCTTTTTGAGTATATCTTCATACTCAGAGATGTACTAGGAGAAATATTTGTGCTCACCGGAGTGGTTGTGGATTCTCGACCAAAGGTGCTTTGGTGTAGGATCTACTTTAGCAACAATTTCTTTAGGCTCCTCTTCCATGCTTTCTTCTTGCGTTCTTGTAATCTCCTTTGCTTGTTCAATGGTAGTATTTTGGCGGTCATACTTCACTCGTTGTCTAATCTCGGCTTCATCCCAAGAATGAAGTGCTTACAAAGGAGATTATCCATGCCATTCATCAACCCATCCGCTGGTCCTTCCTTCCAGATCCGGGCATCGAGCTTCCTCCTTAGCTCTAGAACACGAACATGATAATCCCTTATCTTCTCCTTCTCTCCTTGGGATAGCTTTGTGATCTTGATCATGAGATCTGCATATTTCTGTTGTTCACCAAATTCTTCAAGAAAAATTTCAGTTAATAAATCCCATGAATTTTTCACATTATCACCTAGTGTTTCAAACCACCTAAGTCTTTGAACCATCTAAAAGGTAGGAAAAATTCAGTTCATTGTTCCCTTCATATAAGGCCATTACAAATACAAGATCGCTTAAACTCTTAAATGAAAGAAAAAGCATCTTCATTAGATTGAGCTGAAAAAATAGGAATCTTTCCCATTTTCAAAAGTAACCACCGTGAAATACCAACTCACAAGACAATCAACAAGACTTATGTGTACAAATAATTGGAATCACTATACTTTAGAAAATGACTTTACACCTTTCTACAAGAAAATAGAAATGACCACGGTAAACTATGGTAAAACATGACTTACTGCGGAAAAACCGACTTTCTTGTGGTAAATACTATTCACGATAAAAAGTGAAGTTCTTTGCGGTAAATACTATTTACGGTAAAAAGTGAAGCTATCATGGTAAATAATATTCACAAAAAAAGTGAAGTTATCATGTCAAATACTATTCACGGTAAAAGTGACTTTAATACAAGAAATACTATTCTAAAGAAAATGACTTTACCATGGTAACTACTATTCATGGCAAAAATGACTTTACCATGGTAACTAATATGCACAGAAAAAACAAGGTTACCCTCTAATTGATTATTGACTAAGTGGGAATATCTCTCCGTAAAAATCCACCAACGAGGAATGGTCCCAAAGAACGGAACTAAAATGTCATCACCAATCCTAAGCACTATGATAATTCTTCACCGGAACTCCTCGAGCTATGATTAATTACTAATGCACACCTTTAATTTGGTGGATGTAATCTAGAAATAAAACAACAACATAACACAATAATACCATCGACTATGATAAGACAGAATGATGACAAATCAAATATCAAAATAAATTATAATATTAACATGAAATCATTATAATCTCACCCATGAGGTACTTCAAGTGTTATTGACTTCACTTGCCTTTCACCAAGACTATGGGAGAAACTTTACAATTACATCTCTTAATGGCTTCTTCAACACACCTATAAACCGATGGCTTCCTTCGCACACTTCCTACAATATTTCTCACTACTTCCTTCTATGCTAAATGAGGGGGTGGCCTCTCATTTATAGAACTTCCAGGTTATCCATCTTATCTCTAAGATAGGATAAGAAATCCACTCTGACGAATCATATTCCATACCTTAACTCTTATCTCGTATATGTAAACTTATCTCATAAGATAAGATAAACCTTATCATTTTACATGGGTTCCACATTTTTATACTTTTTACAAATAAAATACACAAAATATTTATGACCTCACTCCTTGTCTTTATTACCAATATAATATTTCTAATTCCTAATCATGTAGACCCTACTTCTATAATTACCCAAACTTTGACATTTTAACATTACCGGACCACTTACGACAAATATTTACTTTTTACAACATTCCTATTGTACTTTGACTATTACCATACTCCACATTATTAGCGGCACCGTACTGACGGTGCCGTTATCTTCTATCAGACGCTACTACTAATTATACTTAACAACATCCTATTCCTAATACATACATTAATGAAATAGAAATTACGGAGGAAAATTTTAGTGTCGACAGGACCGCATTGCAGTGCGAGATCGGGAGCAGGTGATGGTGGAGCTCGTACGCATTTTATATTGCAGGACCTCGGGCCTTCGCGGCAGAGATTGATCGAGGTTCGGGTCCAATGGGACAGGTATGATGAGAATGCAGCTACTTGGGAGGATGCTACTTTGCTTTACGAGGACAGTTCCCAAACCTTTTCTAGTGACTTCCAGAGGAATTCGAGTCTAAGGGGAGGGGGATGTAGTGCCCACTTCCCTTCGACTTCATTTTGTTTTGTTGTTTCGAGACTGATTACTTCACTTATGGATTATTATGACTTCTTGTTTTAGCATGCTAGTAGATATCATAGACATTGGACTGATTATTGATTCGATCTTTATATGATGCATATGGTTTCTTGGTGGACATTGGATGATGATATTGTATGCTTTTGATAGGGTTATTTATCTAATTATGACATGTGGTATATTTAATCATATTGAGTAGAATTTGATAATTGAACTAATGTGATGATCGTTTGATATAAATGATATGTGGAATAGAAATGTGCTAGGAAGTGTTAGTGATATCATACTTGCATAGATGATAGTAAATCATGTGTCATTTATTTTAGATTATATTGTATATTTGGCATGAATGTTTTAATGCGCCAACAGCCGAAGGAGGTATTCTCTGCTCTACAGCTTACACTATATTCACAACAATATTGGGGAGTGGAGACCAACCACATCGGAACTCGAGAAGAATCTAGCTAAGGTCACCATGGCAACAAGTAATTGTGTGTGTGTTAGAATTATTTGGTAAAAGAAAATTTGTGACCTAAGGATCATGTGTTGTTTTGTTTTAATTTTCCCCTTTAGTTATGTTGGTATGTGTTGCTCTTAGTAAGTGAAATTTTACTTGTGTTATTATTCATATTCCTTGGATTGGAGTTTACCCCCTTGTTAGCCATGGGTTGTAGTGGGTTAATTAAGTTAATTTGAGATTGTCCTAAACTAATTCAAAGATGTGACCAAAGAAAGTTCATTTATTAGGATTTGATTTACTTAGGATTTTGTGTGGATTGATGTGTGTGTTTGAGTTTGAGTGTAGCACACTCTACCCCACATGGGAAACTCGAATTTGGCCTTGGAGGCCAAATTTCAAAGCTTGTGGGACAAGTCAAACTTGTCCCACACCTCTTAAAACCCCATGCCAACCCTACCTATGGGTTGGAAGGCCAAATTTAGGGTCTTTTAGGTGTTTTGGGGGATGAAAGGGTAACATATTAATTGCACTTTCTTTCAAAATTTAATTTTTTCTTTTGGGGAAGTGGGCTTAGTTGGAGTGTGTAAGGTGCTTGCCTTTCTTTCAACCACTTATTAATGGTGCATTGGAATTTGATGTTGACCAAATAATGTGGAGTGGAGGAAAAAGGAGGTGGCATCCTACTTGGAGCCACATCATCCCTCCCTCTCTTTTCTCTATTTATTTGATCCTCTTGTTTGTTTTAGGGGTTGGAAGTTTCATTTTTTTGTCTTGTGTATTTTGGAGAGGAGAGGAATTGGAAGGATTTTGTGGATTTTGGAGCTTGTGGATGCTTGCTTGATCCTTGGAGGGATTTGAGACTTCATACTTGGAGCAAACTCTACCATGGAAAGGTAGGAGCTTCCCCTTTGTTTGCATTATGTTTCTTTTGTCATATGAATGTATTTTTATGTTGTGTTGAATGTTGTTGTTTGAAATGCTTGTTGGGAATGGGTAGAATGCCTAAGTGGGGAGTGGGAGGAGACTATGGGGAGTTTAAATTGAGGGAGGCATAAGAGATCATGTTCTTGAGGAGGGAGTTTGGGTTGGGTGCCCACCTTGTAAGAGAAATGCTTGCATTTTCTTCTTGTTTTACTTTGAGGGAGCCATAAGAGTTGAGGGAGGCATAATAGTGAATGGAGGGATAAGGGGTACTTGAGGGAGGCATAATAGTGAATGGAGGGATAAGGGGTACTTGAGGGAGGCATAAGAGTTGTTAGGGGTATTGTGTTTTGCATTGGAGGCTTTTAGGTGGCACCCATTCCCATTGGGAGGCATAAGTGGCTTCCCCATATGTCTTACTCTTGTGGCTTTCTTGGTAAGCCTTGTGACTTGTTGTTGTGATGGTTTTCCCTCTTTTTGTGTTGTTGATTCTCTTGTTTTGAAGGATTATGGAATGCATGTGAAATGTTATGTTTAGTTATGTGCAAGCTTGTAGTTGCCATGAGTTGGATTCCCTCCCATTGTGTCGTGGTTGGGGCTCGGGGCTAATGGAGAGGATGGCTTCTCTTCTCCATTGGGTATTTGGTTGGGAGGAGAGCGTTGCCTCTCCCCTTATTTTGTTGTGAATCAAGCAAACTATGGAGGAGCCACCTTGTTGATGATAATGTGAAACCATTATGTAGTTTTGCCCACCTTGAGTGGAGGAAAAATGTAATATTACTTTGTATTTTAGCTTCCACTATTGCAAATGTGTTCCCACATGAAGTAGGAAATGTTGTAACAAGATTTTGAAGGAAATTTGTATTGAAATGTTAGCATTTCTTACTCTAAAATTTATTGGAAATGTTGTTGAATTCTTTTGTGGAATGTTGGAAAGAAATTACAAAATAAAATATATTAAAATTTTGTTTGGTTACTTGAGAGTGATGTATTGGAAAGGTTGGAAAAATAGTGCATTATTTCTTGCTTTGTTGATAAAAGGACCTAAGTTTTAGATAGTTTTGAATATGCCAATTAAGAAATCTATGCTCTAGCTCTATAAAGTTTTTCTTTCTTCATTTATGAATCTATTACAAAATTATTGCAAATTAATAAAGGAAAAGAAACCAACCTATTTTGAAATCCCATACAATGTTATTAAATTGTGTAGAAGGAAATTGTAATGCAAGACTTTAAACTTGTTAAATTTATTATCCAATACTCCTTAGCGTTTAACAAGGATACTAATATTTTAAATAGTATTTCATACCAAAGTAATAATAGAAGTAATGGGTTTACTATTACCAAATCGTATTACTACCATTATACTATTGATGTCCCCTTTCATATTAACAAGGGATATTAATTCAACCAGCCGATCAAACTGTGCTAGTATACTCATAAAACCTTATATTCATACCATATGCAACAATTAAAATAACTAAATGATGATACATCTCTGTCTAACCACCGTGTAGCAAGATTATAATAAATTACACGCAGCACGATGATGTAATTGCAAAGCAACGGTGCTCTAGGAGTATTCTGCTGTGATTTGGAACCACCTCTACCCCGAGACGTCAACACTATTACCAGCGAAATTGCTTCATGGATATTTTGTTATGAACCGGATCCACCGCCGTGAGATTCTCCTCCACGAGCCCCTCGCAAGATAGGCTAGGTCTCAATGAAAATCCTTGTAATAAATTTCCTCGGCCTTCACATAAGTCTCTCCTCTGTCCCTCAATCTATTTGATAAAAATATCCTGAAGGTGAACCCAAATTTGAAGGTGTATTTAATCTTGAATAGATAACAACATAGCCGGGACAGGTTTGCTTGTTTGCACGCGCACTACTGTCCGCCTCCAGTGGACTGTGGACCCCGCCCGGAACACACCCCGCAAAGACTCAACGAAAGTGGAGGTAACACGCCTCTAACGCTGCCTGTAGCCCCGCCTAACCACAACCTGTAACCATCCTCTGTCCTCTCGGCCTACGTGGCTCAGAGAAATAAAAAATAATAATAACGGGTGACTGATATGATATTAGATTTGCAAAAATTGCAAGGAGAAAGCAATGAAAATGACTGTAAAAGAAAAAGAAATGAATGAAAAGAAAACTCAGGAATGTTCACAAAGTATCTAAATGTTCAATCGCCTAGCTTTCGATTCAGTAAACTTCACGGCACAGTATGAACAGGAGTGCGAGGATCGAGGATAGGACAACGAAAATGGTTTAGTTGTTGTAGAAAAATAGATCCACATTCGCCAACACGCCTGCTCCTTCAGCGTTAGGTTCATATTTATTTGCCTCATTCAAGCCACGTGGTGTGTAGGGTGTAGACCTTGCAAATTTCAAAGTGAAATAATTGAAAAGAAATATGCGGCCAGGTGGATTAGTCTCGCACGCAATATGATGAAATTTCCATGCTCGGAAGGTGTCCATTAAAGCCACCCACCCCAAGCTTGTCTTCAAACTCAAATTCAAATTTTATGGCGCCCACACCGACTTTCACAATTATCTCCCTACTATGTTTTTAATCGTAAAGGTATACATTTCAGTACTATCAATCAAAGTAACTTGTCATTGTTGAGATATTTCATACTTAAAGGCATAGAGAAAACTGAGTAAACATTCAATTTAATATTGTCCGGTACTTACTTTAATTGGTTTCAAGGCATAAACATCTGAATAGCTTGTTAGTTGACCAAATTGCTATAGTTAGTCTTTCTAATCTTGTAAGATAGATTGGGGTTATCCCAACGACTAAGGATTACATACACATCCTACTTTCATTCTTCTCTGTTGTATAAGCACTTTGTTATATCTTTTGCCCCTTGTCATTTCTTAATATGTTTTTTTTTTTACACATAACACATCTTGATTCACGTTTGTATCGTTGTCTATTGGGTCTCCTTTTGGGTCTCAGAATAGTGGTACTAGAGGTATTATACTTCGTTGACTTACTATCAATCATCTTTTATATACGTATAGTATAACTTTTCAACCCAATAATCAACTATTATCCTTCTAATAATTGACCACTAATTTTGAAAAGCCTCTTTTAAAAGAATTTTGTATTTGCAAAACCATATTTCTCTCAACTTGTTATTGTTTTAAATTTATATAGCTTTTATTTACTTATACCTATAGTACATCCTTGTAAAACAATGTAGTATCAGGGCTAAACTTAGAACTTGGAGCTAACTGTAAGGAGTCTTCAAAAAAAAAAAATTGTCGCATTTTCGGGTTGAATGTTTGTGGCGCGTCGTCTTTTGCGCGTTACATGTATCAAAGTTTTTGTATTCCTAATGTTATTGTTTCTATGAATGTGTATCATACTATCATCATAAAGTAGACTAGCCAAACCAATTCAAGGAGTCAACAATCAAGAGTTTTATGTTTTAATATTTTTTAAAACGAAAAGCAAGCCTAACTAGGAAGAACCAAACCTTATCAATATGCATTTTATAAAATCCTACAAAATATAAACATGATGACATTGTGGATGTAGATATAAAAATTAAAAATATACCCTAAAAAGTAAATAGAAGCTAAATTTTAAAAGCTATGGACAATTATGAAGCGTTGTAAGTAAATAAGGTTATAAATACCTCTTGCTTGCTCTTGTTCTTGCCCTTCTTCTCCCTTCTCATTTTCTCACGCTCTCGTCTTTTTATTTTTGCTCACTTTGCTAAAGTGTAAATATTGAATGTGAGATATGGAGTAAGGCCATAGAGTCATTATATAACAAAGAATGTCACTTTTAGGGTTATGGTTCTGTTATTATGTTTGTTTTATATTGTTATTAGTTTTCATTAAAAACAGTCAAAATAAGTATTTTAATAAGGCTGGGGACGTGTCTCCACATAACATTGCTGAAAAATTACCTCTAAACACATGTTTTATATTTTCCACGTCAAATATATCTGTGTAAAAATTACCTTTAAATAGAGTCGTGATTCAGAAGAATTGCTCAACGACCACTCTATATTTTTTTCTCATTAGAATAACACGGCAAATAGCTGAAAATGGCTATAAAATGCATGATTGGGTATTTTGTACAGTGAAACCCCCAAACACTTATATCATATCACTCTATTATAAACGGGTTGAAATGGAACTCGTCACAAAATTAATGGCCGATTTACTCACCGTCATTTTAGAAGCCTTTCGAGTAGTTCTTTTGGAGATCATTGAAGCTCGCGATTCCCTACTGCGGAACATTTTCAGCTTTTTCTTCCTTTTATACGACTGTTCTGGCTTGGCGAGCTCTTCCACACCTTTCACATCTGCAAGACATGAGAACGACTGCGATTTCCCAGCATAAAAACTCGACAGCCCTTTCCTGAAAATCCCATTATGAAACACAGAATCAATAACAGTGATAAAACGAGGGCGAATTTATGAGATAGTTTGAAGATCTGATAGTATAAAGCTTACTTGCAGGGAAGCGTGGCTGCGAGAGTGTTCATGTGATATAGAGGCCCATCGCCATCAGCCTCTGAAATATTATTCCATGTAGAGGTTTTGTTACCGCTATTATTTGTGTATGTAGCATGACTCGAATCAGAGGAACAAAATGAAATAGAATCACGTTCATCCATGGTAATTTGGCGCCCTCAAAATCAAACTTGTATAAGACATCCACCCACTCAAATTCTTCCCCGTTTTAATTTCTTCCTCTCTTTCTCACATGACATTTTCTAAGTATAACTTCTCTCAGTCCTGGACGTGGCGGGCTTTCGCTTTTGGTTGTTATTTTTATTTTTCGACCTGCTTTTATCTGCTACGTCACGGGTGTCTTTTAATGGTTATTTGCGTGAATGTGATTGGATGGCCCCACCTCGCGTTTTTCATGGACTGTGAAAACAGTATACGTCTCCATCTTTACTTTAGGATGCTTACCCAAAAGCAATAATGGCGTTTAATCCTCATCTTTATCCTTATCTACTTTATATGGAATTCATGGTGGGAATGTTTTCATTGTCAAATTGAATAACTCGGTACTAATATTCTAATCTTATCGTCATCCATGTCGCCCATTTATAATCTGGGTACCATTTTCCACACATGATATGCTCCACCACGATTTTTTCCTTCACACAAAATAGCACCTTCAAATTTGGATGGCTTGCTAGAGTTTGATAGGGGAGAGCAGCCAATGCTTTCCGGTTCAATAGCATTGAGGGCTTTTGAAAGGATAGTAGCCTAAATTTAAACAAATTTTAATGAGTAGTTGTACCAATTATATATTAGGGTACAATTTTGTACCTAACATTAGTGTAAAATTGTCTATCACATGGAGATAGATCATCTGTCTCATTTTTAAATACCTAATACACAAGTTTATGTTTTTTTTTGTGCATTTCAAATTTATTATTTTGAATCAATTAAAAAGTTGACTTTCCTCCGCAGAGCAATCACACACAAACAATGCAATGGAAATATTGAAGAGGATGTGTAAAAGATTTTAAAGTTGAGGATACGAAACCTTGTAGAAAGAAGAGGGGCAATGAAAAGGGATTTAAGGGACTAGAAGTCTAGGGGTGGGTGGAAATTGTGGGAAATTATGTGAAACTATTCTTTGTTTAATGTATGGACATATGTACCATGTGCCATTTACAAAATTATTTTATCGAGAAAGGGGTATGATGAATGATCATCAAGGCAACATACTTTGAAGATATAGCAGAAAGAAGGAATGGTCAATCAATACTTCCACTATAAATAGTTTTTTTATAAAGTTGTCCATTGCGATTTTTGGGTAGTTACAACACCCATATATTTAAGCAAAATTTAATTGGCCATGAACCGAGACAATTAAAACATCGGGGCGTGTGTAATGGTCTCGTCATCCCATGTTCATTAAATGTAGTAGTTGAATTTAGTAACTACAAAACATGGATGGGAAGGGGTTTTGGTCATCTTTATATACCATTATCTTAGGTTGTTCTCCACGCTTGCACAAGAAACAATAGATATCATATGCAAGAGTTTTCCTTGAGGATTTACAACCGAGATTGCCTCCTCAACATTTCGGGTTATTAATACTCTTAAAATTTGAAGCATTTTCAAGTATATTCATACAAGGAAAAGTTCTAGGCATGCCACTCTTTTGTTGATTTTATCGTTCTGCTAGAAAGCTATCATTAGTATTTGAACACACGACTCAACATTGTTCTTATAAAAATTAGCCTCTTGGTAGGGTTGACCAATAAATGATATAACTATTTGTCCTTGAGAGGCACCCATTTGTGTACTGTGTCGAGAAGGGGGTTAGTTTGTCACTTTGTAGAGTCTCGTTCGCCATCAAAACGAAAAGAGAAACTTGCATATCTTCAAGTCGAAAAGTTTATGTGTTAGTTATGGAAACTCAACATTTAGGGTTCTTTCGATGAACCTATTCCTCAAGGACCACCATCATAAAATGTCAATGGTGCATTTACTTGAATCTATTGACAATTTATTTGATGCATGTTAGGCAAAACCTCTTCAATCCCATTTAGAAATGAATTTCCACATATTTGGTGTTTGAGGCATTAAAAATGAGAAAAACTAATTTTCGTGCTCTAACTCATAAAATAGGAATACTTCAATTTAAAGATTGTAATTCAATTTATTTTTCATGGGAATGTGTATTTGTTTGAGATTTATAATCTCGGTTGCGATGGTGTGGATCATGAATTTGGGAAGGGGAACTATTATGCCAAAGCATATCCGTTACCAAATTAAAACTAAAAATGAAAATGTTAGATTTTCCATCACACATTTAAATGAGAGTAGTAAACAAATTTGACATTTAGAGGTTCATCATCATCATCATCTATCAACATTAACAAATAATGATTTGTTATTCAAGTTTTCTCTTTAAAATTAGTAGTATGTTAAATAAAGTGTGCCTAAATCATACAAATTCGATTATCTCAAAAATGAGGGAGCAGTAGTCATGTTAGTTCAAGACTACACATAACATGGGTGCCAATTCATGTGCGTAGCAAAGGGAAATACTACGAGGAATTTCCCCTACGTCTCACACCCCCATTTTTGCGATCATTGATCTTATGAAATTAGAGGCAGTGTGATGTTATTATCCTGGTGTGTAAATTCACTAATAGTTCGAGGTGTTTATGTAACGGTTTGTAAATTTTGTATCGTAAAAATTACCTGTGTTTGAGTCATGATATTGGTGGTTATGCAACATTGTAGTGTTTTCCTAAGGCTCATATAGGGTTAGGTGTGATCCTTTTATACATTTGCAAATCTAGCTCGAATTTGGGCTATAGAGCATGGTAGGATGTTATGATTCTTGGGTACGCATTCACCAATGCCTTGATTTGTTTGTGTAAAGGTTTGTTATAATTGAGGTTGATACAAATTCCAATATGTCATGAGTAGATTTCAACGTTAGTTTGGTCCAGATGCATTGTACAATCAGTAGGTCCAAGATTAAGACTAAGACTCCATACAATCAAAAGGTAGACTTTATTGTTTATTTCAAAATTTAGATTGACACTCCATACAATTTTTTATGTTATGTGTAATTTTTTCTTATTTACAAGGTTGTATTTTAACCAATAAAACCATTAAATTTTATCGTGTAATATGTATTTATGAATAAAATTCCTTATTTTATTAATTTAATATTTGATGCACTTACTCTAGGGTGAAGTAGTTGATTTATTTCCAACTCTAGTTGTGGAATTTATGAAGAAAATTCATATGCATATAAAATTTGAATTCCATTTAATTATAACCATGTTCAATCTAAACGAGGCCCCAAAAGAACTAAAAAAGAGAAAATGGAAATAAAAAAATAACAAAAACAATGGTTGAGGAAAATATGACAACAATTATAATAGAAATAAAGAGACAACAACACAATAATGCAAACATAAGTAACAATCATCGATAATTACAACATAAAATAATATATGTTATTTTTATGATGTATGGTGGGTCTTTTGTTAATTAGGGGAGAGGGCATCATAGTAAGGTTTCCAGCTCTCGATACATGTATCTAATTGAAGACAAACATGGTTCCTATCATTTTTCCATATATCCTCACAAATTCCTTAAAAATATGCCAAAATGTGAATTTATCCTTTCCCATCGAAGGTTTTCCCAAAATCTTTTCTCTTCTTTCATTTGAGTGATGTTAATAATCTTGGTTCTTTTCGTATGCTAGAAAAGATCCCAAAATCCATGAATGTATTTTTTTATTAAAATTAAAATTTAGCATATCATATACACCAAGAAAAGATATGATTTTCTTAACCTTTTTATAGCGTTCTTACTTTTCCCATTGTTTTTACCTTCAAAATACTTCGTGCATCTAAATTCTCTAAGAAACTTTTCTTTGTCACCAATCTCTATAATAGCATTTGAACATTTCACTCTCTATAATAGAAATGTCAAAAGGGATGTTACAAGTCGTAACCGATCTATGACCCACAATAGTGGTTAGGTAAGGGAGACAATTATGTTTATAACAAATGTCAAGGTTCTTGATTTTATGGTTGTTTATTTGTTAGACAATATAAAGACATGAATTGAAAGATGAAAATAAAATTTAGGAATAAACTACTTGCATATCTTACACCCATTCAATTGTTCAGATTTTCCCACCCTAAAAAATATTTGTTATATGTGTTATGATTCATTGTCATGATCTCACTTGGATTATTCACATGAATGTGATTTCCACTTAAAGTTATTACAATAACAAATGGGGAAAATCAATTTATTTCTAGGTTCTAGACACAACCATTGAGACTCCCTTTTAGAAATGAATTTCCATGTATTTAGTGTTTGAGGAATTACAAAAATAGAAATAATAATGTATTGGTATAGCTCATAAAAAGGAACACTTTAGTTTAAAGATTATACTTTATCTTATTTGTCATGTGACTATGTATTTGTTTCATAATTATAACATCGGTTGCGGTGGTTTGGGTGATAAATTTGGGAAGGGGCACTATTATGCCAACATATCGGTTACAAAATTGAATTGAAAAATGAAAATTCTTGAGTTTCCATCACATTTTAAAATCAAAGTGGTAAAAATGTGTGACATTGAGAGGCTCATCGTCATCGTGAAAGATCATTAACAAACAATGATTCCTTATTCAATTTTTCTCTTTAGAATTAGTATTATGTGAAATCAAGTGTGCCTAAACCATACAATTTGATTATCTCGAAGAGGAGGTACCATACAATGATTCCAATGCAGTAATGCATATAACATCAGTTAAAATTCATGTCCACAAAAAAGTGAAATACTAGGATGGACTTTCCCTACCTCTCACACCCCATTTTTATGATCGTTGACCTCATGAACTTAGATGTGGATGATGTTATGATCGTGTTTTATTCTAAATTGAATGAAAACTTTATTTTGGAGTAAGTATTGTAACAAATGATATTTTCATAATTAATTATAGTATGCACAAGAAATAAACATTCAAAGATGTAAAACCCTAAGAAAATGAGTGGATAAAGATGACCTATCTAAATATGTGTAACATGGGAGTGATCAAGAATATCTTAGTGCTAGATATTGCTAAAAGCAATGTCACAAAGGGATGATGAGGGTTTGAAAACTTAGGATTGTGTTGACCGGATGCACCTACGAGAGGAAAGGATTTCCCAGTGCTAATGAATTATATGGGAACTCGTGTCTAGTCGGATGCTTGGAATTTGACCTTTTCTCGGTCAAAAAGTTTTTGTTGTTAGTCACTCTTTTCACTCTGGTTTTATTGTTAAATCACCTATCGTACTGTAACCTAAAAATAGATATCTAGGTGCACATGCCCATAAACCACATCAAATATAATAAAAATATGCATAATTTGACGTTGAATCCCCGAATTCTGGTAACTCAAGAGTGAAATTATGACCAAGCACTTCACTACATCTTATATTCCATGTAGTTCTCCGTGTGTGTGTATTTGTGCCCCTGTGCTTCCCTTGTGTAAGTTGCGTGATGATAGTAGGCTAGGTCTAGGCTCGCACCAAGTATGTAATATGTGTGTGATGGAATATAATGAAATCCTCCTATGCAGTTTATGCATGTAAATGTACCCTTTATCCCTCATATGAATGTGTTAGATGTATGCTTTGTAGTTCTCTTGTGCCTTTTTTCAAGCTTAGGTGATGATAGATAATGCTTATAGTGTTCGCCCCCTTATTTAAGAGAAGTATCTAAGTATATATATGATTCCATTGTTTGAATATCAAAATTGACAACTAAAAGTCCAACCCAGTGTTAAAAGGTGACGAGGAGGAGAAACGGACCCAAAAGATTAAGAAGTATCTAGGAGGGACAGCGGTGCCTAGGCACTTCATTCCTAATTTGGCACTAGCATGCAAGGTCTTATAAAGATAAATCAGTCAAGTACACAAAAGTGTAGGATGTTTAAATTCAATAAAGTGCAATATATAGAGAAACCAAAATACAAAAACGAGTTGTCAACCACTAGTTTTATTTCTAACGAATCATGTATACATTAGTATATATTTTATGACCTAGAAATATACACAAGTGCCTAGATGTTTTTCTATATTTGCCCTCACTTTATGTTTTTTAATGATTATTTGATATCATAAAGTAGATAGAAAATGTGTACCTTGTAATCCAAAGAGGAGTGTAGTTGATAAGCATGCCAAGTGGAAAAGTAGCTGTATGAAGCATGAGGAGATCATAATGTGAAGCTCAAAAAATAACAAAAGGAGGTGGACCCTATAGGGTAAATCATATGTATATTATCATGTTGTTGGAGGTTTTCCTTGTTGATGTGAGATTCTTCTTGTTGATCGTAAGGACAAACCTACAAAAGAAGAACAAAATATTACTAAAAGGTCCCATGTATGAAGGATCAAAGTAACGTACATATAAGTATGTAAAAGGTGTACCTAAGGAAAGAATGGATCTAATGCATGAGATAGTATAAGATAGAAAACTTTCATGTTTATCTTGGAGATGTTGAATGTTATTGGGCCGTAGAGTTGAGCTAAGAGGGAGGTTTATTGTCGATCTCACACCAAGGATATTTTTAGCTGATATCATGCCAAGAGAATATTGTTGAGGAGAGAGGTCTATTTTCTCTCCTTCTATGATGCTTATCAAATGATAAGTGCCCATCCAAATTGATGAGTCCCAATTTTTAACCGAATTATAATCGAGTTATGTAGAATCGATTAAATGATTTATATAATCAAGAAAAGTGTTTGATACTATAGATTCATATTGTAATAATTTGGAAGTTGTGTTGAACTAGGAAAATATCTTTTTTCCCCTAAGACACAAGTGCCCAAGTGGTACACAAGCTCCCACCTTTCCTATCTAATTTTTTGTGCTAGTGTGTGTTATGTGTTTATGATCCAACTTTGATTGTAGACCACTTTGTAAAAGTTAGCCTTTCTCAATTATGTAGTATGTTGTTGTTATGATTTATAATTTCATGTAGTTGGAAGGGTGATTTCTTCACCTAATAGTTTCCCCCTTATTTGGGGTGCATGTAATAAATTTGGTCCAGATTATTAGAAATAATCTAACACAATATCATAAAAACATAGAATATAAAATTCATTCGGGACAATTTATTCATTGATAGAGAGTTACATATATAGATCAATTAACCCCTACAATGGTGGAGTCAAACATGATCTTCAATCCCTACAATCTCTCAAACTTATCCCTAAGATATCTCTAGCTAATCTCTAGGATATCTCTCACACTAAAATAGCTACGTGAGTTGTTCTCACAACTCACCAATAATAAAACTATTACAACTATATTATTAATATGATTTCTATATTTACTTGTTATTAATTATATTACAATTTATTTAATAATGTTACACAATATTCTGGTAACATTCACTCCCCTATCGTTAACATTATTAACTCCCAATATACACTCCCCTAATGTTGACATGGTAAAAAAACATTCACACACTTATCTGCAGTATGCTCACCCATGTGGCATGCCCAACTTGTTCATAACCTTGATATAAAGAAAGTCTCTTTCCTTTTATGGTTTTAAATAGGTTCACCACAAACCTTGATGTGACAAGAACCATCAACTGTCCACCTCATGTGGTTTTATAGATCTTCCAAAAACCTTTTCAATATCCATGAACTGACTTACGTTGGTGTTTCTGATCTTTTGCAATGTTCTGACATCAAGACAAAATATAGGAAATATCACTCACGCAAAAGCTCACTTAGTACAATAGTTGAACAGGTATGATTCATTTGTTCTTATTTGCAGAAAGTAAACACACAACTGAAATAAAATGCCACAACAACACTGCAGTGCATCACTTGCGAATGAAGAGAATTCGTTGATTGAACTCCGTTCTCTATTTCCTCCTTCCTCCATATAGATGATAATTATTTTGTAAATAAAATATTCATAATTATAACCATTGTCATCATTAATTGGTTCTTCCTTATCATAATCTTTTTCTTCATCATCAACCATGGCATTCTCTTGTAGTTTTCCATCAAGAAGGTCTTGAGCTCTCGCCACTGCTTACTGACCATATGACTAGGTTGTTTACAATAGTAGTAGATAAATCACTTTTTTGAATCCTTGGAAATTGATCCTTGCTTGGAAGAATATTTAAATCTTCTTTTAACAAATGATTTGTCGTCTTTATTTTTTCCATACAACACACTTTCTTCTGGATCAATATTATTATTTTCTTCATCTATCAATGAATAAATTAGATCTTCTAGGCTAGGATTTATTTTTCTTAGTGTAAAAACCATGTTGGAATAATTGACAGGCATGATATTTAGTAATATAAATTTTGCAACATCATCAGGCACATCTACTTTTATCCCTGCTAATTGATTTAAAATGGAGCAAAACGTACTTATGTGTTGCACCATGTTGTCACTTTCCTCCATCTTGAGTCCAAACAATTTATGTTTGAGAGATACTATTGTGCTTCCTGTTTGGGATCCAAAATCTTGTTCAATTTATTCCATATGAAACTTGAACTTTTTGATAAGTCTATATGATGCAAGTAAGCATCAAATAATTCTAGACTAATAATTGATATAGATTTTTGATCCTTCCTTTCCCATTCAAAGGCTTCATTTGAATCAGTTGATTTGGGTATTTTACCATAGGATATTTCCCACAATTCTTTGTTAATTAAAAATAATTGGGTTCGAACTTGCTAGGTATGGAATTCGTTACCTTCAAACTTCTTAATATGAATTAATTCTTCCATTATGGGTGTCAAAATCAGTCAAAAATGCACCCTTACAATAAACTAAAAAAATGAAAATAAAATTTTATGAAATTTTATTTTCGATTGATAACAGATAGCATATGATCAATGCAAAGAGCTCGAAAAAACACACATTTAAAAAAAAACATCATCTTAATTTGAGTTACTAGTAGAAATTTATGGCAACTACAAATTTTAAATCCAACATCTTTTCGGACCCCTTTCCAAAAATGGAAAAAAAAATTCTATCCTTGTGTTTTTTTTTCACTAAATCCAAAAATGGCAAAAAATGAATAACTCACGATTTTTTGTTCCTGCACATAGAAATCTTCGCCACTCAGGGAACTCGCTTTCCACGATTGAATGATTTATCAGGGAACTCGCATCGTAGATCTGGTCATGTCCATGTGTAAATTCAGCGTAAATGGGTGAAGTTCGAACTGAAAAATGTAGATGAATGGAACTACACGATTCCACACTTTAAAAAAACTCAATTACACAACAATGAATGTAAATTTGTTAGCCAAGTGCGAAGTATGAAAAAGAACACAAGCTTACATGTACAGATAACCTCCTAGTCATGCATGTAGTAACAAAGACTTGGATCCTTCACAAATACGTATGGAATTCTTGACTCTCATTGTTGGTCACAAGAACCCTGGTGCTTTGATACCAAATAATAAATTTGGTCCAGATTATTAGAAATAATCTAACACAATATCATAAAAACACGAATATAATGTTCACCTAGGATAATTTATTCATTGATAGAGAATTACATATATAGATCAATTTATCCCTATAATGGTGGAGTCGAACATGATCTTCAATCACTACAATATCTCAAAATTATTCCTAAGATATCTCTAGCTAATCTCTAGGATATCTCTCACACTAAAATAGCTACGTGAGTTGTTCTCACAACTCACCAATAATAAAAGTATTACAACTATATTATTAATATGAGTTCTATAAACTCATTATTAATAATATTACAATTTATTTAATAATGTTACACAATATTTTGGTAACAGTATGTGAGGAATACATATGAGGAGGCCCAAACAATAGGATCTAAAACTAATATGCATATCATATGTTGGATACATGTAGGATGTAGGGGATGTGCATGGTAAAAACTAAGGGACATGCAAATAATATAGGCTAGAAACAAGTGTTAGTGTAAAAGAGCTATCATGCAATAGAATACAAAGTGTAAAAAGAAACAATCAAGACAAGAGATACAAAAAAATGGGTTGAATACATGGGACGATGCTCATAATGTCATAATACAATCAAGGCTGAAGCGAAAATAAGAAAACAATGATCAAGGATGACATAGGGCATATCTCACAAACTATAGTAAATAAGATTTAACAGATAACCATGGTTGTGTAGTATCCTACAAGGAAAATAATACACATGAAGCACTCGTTAGCATGTAAGAAAGATAAATAGTATGTCAAATCATGTATAGATCGGTGATAAGTAAGTGAAAATAGTGACGAGTAGTAAATATTTTATAAATAGGACCTATGAGTGTGGAGTATAAGACTAGCAAATGTAGATTCCCCAAGAGCCTTGGTAGGACTAGTAAAGAGTAGTTTCGAGCATCATGCATCATGTAAGAAGTTTTAAAAGTTATAAATCTAACTCAATATATCATGTGAATACATGTTTGTGTATAGAAAAATATAATCACATACTAAGAATCCAACTAGCATAGGAAACAAATTTTAACATGTAAATAATATAAGCTAACAAGAGTAAAAACAACCAAGATGTGAAAATGGGAGTAGCCGTGTTGCCCCTAGTGGGTGTGTGTGACGTGAGGTTAATTTAAGAATTTATCCCTCAAGATTAAAGTATGAACCGTATGATAAGAATGAGTCATCGAGTAGAAAAGATATTGCATGTGATTGAGATTGTATGCTAGGAAAGATGTAGCTTGAAGCAAAGAGCGTGAACTGTAGTAGATAAGATATAGATGATATGTACATAAAATAGTAATAGTGGGATTCGTTTTGATGCCTCTAAGTGTGCAAGTGAAAAATAGCTAACGATGATAAGGAAGAACGAGGGTCTATTATCTGGTATCCTAGAATGAAATGGCATGTGACCATTGTTTAGGACCGATGGTACAGGAGAGTAAATATGTGTATGTGAGGGAGACGGATGTGGTAAAGGAAGTGGATAACACCTATATGAATGGGCTTCGGAGTAGGGGACTTAGGACAAATGGGTGGACTAGTGGATTGAAGAGGATGACAAATTCGTGTTGTAGGCCATGTATGTATAGAAGATCTAGGTACAAAGACATATATAGGATTGAGAGGTATTGGTGGACTAGATGTCATGAATGGAGTTTAAGTAGGAGGGATAATGGGCCTAAATAATGGTGTGCATGGTGGAATATCTTTAATGGTGACAAATTGTGTATTATGTATGAACTTAAGGTATACATGGAGCATGAAAGGGATAAACTGGGAAATCCTAAGATAAGGAGACCTTAGACCTTGTCAAAACATTTGACTTCAAATGTAATGAGGAACAATCTTGGTATATTGAGAGGCCCAACTGTAATGATAAGGATGACATGTCCATAGGAACTAGGGACTCCAAATGTGATTTGAGAGGTTACAAATTTGATAGTTAGTAAGAGTTCCAAAAAGCATGCATTGGAAAGGGCCGAGGGATGGGCCATAGTTTTGTTGACTATGTGAGTACTAATGGAAGCATCGATATGAAATTAATTAGAGGAAAATGTAGCATGGTAGTCACGATCTAAGAATGTAATAATTGGAGGTGACATGTCAGCAGTAGGAATGAGAATTTTAAGTGGTGTCAATGAGGAAGGAGGTATTGCATGATATGGTGATTGATGAGACGAATCAATAGCTGATTTTTCATGATTTGGTAATGGGTCATTGAAGATTTTATGTTTTATATTATCATTCATTTATTTATAAGTAGATGAATCTAGAAGCTTGATCATATGGTTGTCAATATGGACTTATTTGACATGATTTATCTTAAAACTATGATTAGTAGAATGCTCAATGCATCGGTAATAATCGAAATGTGTGTTTTCATCATAATTTTTTCCACATGGTTGAGAAGGATCTAAATTAAGTAGTGGAGGGAGAGTAACTAGATTTATTTGAATGAGTTACGGTAATAGGAGTCGAGGTGCATAACGTAGCTTATTGAGAGTACACTTAGTGGATTGTAATTGAAGCGTGGTTGGTGTAGAAACATTGTTAGTGGATGGTTTGAATGTGGATTTGATTTCAAACTTTTTAGAAGATGAATATGAGGCTTATCATAATACTTCAATTTCCCCATAGATAGTATTTGGATTCAAGTGATATGAGCATGTGACATAATTGATTAAAGGAAGGAGAAGTCTCAAACGAACACACTCTTGGACTACGAAAAAAATATTTGGAGGAATAGGTCTTAAAAATCTAAATCAGCTAGAACATTTTTCATTTAGGAAAGGTTGTTCTTATACTACAAGACATGGTTTTTAAGATGTTCATTAGATCCTTAAATGATTTTAGCTAGTTATTCATAGGATATCTTCGTGCATAAATTCATATGAAAATGAGTAAGGAATCCATCGAATAAATATGTAAAATATGTTACCTAATGGAAGGGTAGATCATATAACCATCACATAACACAATTATGTAAGCTTTGAGGAAACAATTTTTCTCGTAGTGTAAGGTCATCTGCCTAGTCAAGACATGCAATGTGAAAGGAGAGAAGGTTCTCCCGAGGGTATCTATGGCCATTGAAGATAGAAAGATTATGTGTGACCAAGTCACAAGGAAACGAATAAGAGGAGATGAAGGGTGAAAAAGGGTTGTATTGAAGGAGTATTATGAAATCTTAAGATGGAGGGAAGGATGACGAGGCTTATTGTAACCAGAAAAATTTTGGATTTTAAATCATGGTACAATGAGGTGAGGTCATGGGTGCCTTAAGAGGAGCCAAGTTATGTATGGAAATTATTGGGAGGAAAGAGAGAGTCAATGGTTGTGGTAATAGAAATTGGAATGGTGGAAGGTTAGGTGCAAATATTTATGACCGAGGAGGAAAGAAAGAGAGGAAGTTTGTTATATGTTGCAATAATTTTATCATTAATTAGAGTATTCCAGACATACATAATATATAAGGGGTGATTGCGTAAGGTAGAACATAAATTAGTGATATTTTAAATTTTCTCTTGATCAACATTAGTGTCCTCATCATATGAATGTTCACTCACAAGCTTCAATGTTTTTAAAAGGAATGTTAACGAAGTTTGTAACGCCATGAAAAATGACGACGATCAAAGCACCTACTTCCACAAACATTTATCCCAAAACAATACGACTAAATTTTTTTTTTTGTTTTATTTATTTAGGTGTATGATTAGAAATCAATCCTTTTATACTTACTAAGTGTACTAGGACATATGAGTGCACATTATAAGGCTAGTGATTACTTGTAACCAAAATAAAAACTATATAGTGTTGATAGAGTCACTCCATATTCGAATATTTCTACCAGTGGAATGCTAAGAAGTATGACTTTAATGGTGCAAAGGTGAGCATGTTATCATCAGAAAACTTATTGATTTAAATGGAGGACTCGAGATAATGAATCCATTAATCTAGTGTTGTGGTATCAATTTTGACTTTCAACACTGGGATGCTAAGGTTATCTTGGACCTTAAAAGGGTTTTGACGAAGAAACTGCATGTGAGATAGTTGGAAGAAAGATTTCATGCTTGCTTGATTTACCTACAACATCATCTCATGGAACTAGTCATAAAGTTTGATTGCATTATGCATCTATGGCATAGTTGAAGAGATTTTAGAAGTTTTTGTTTCCTCGCGTTGGTTAAGAACATCAACCATCTTACTCTTGCCTCCTCATTCTTTTTGAGATGGTGGAAATAAAACCTACTTCTTTCCCTTCCTTCTCTTGTTGCATTCACATATTACATTCACAAAAAGATAGAGCTATGTTAAGTTACTAAGTGATCCATAACACGGAGCATAGCACTATGTAAAGGGACAATTTTGCACTAAAGGTAACATCAAGGATTATAAACAGTGTCCATATAAGTTAAATTGAAATATTAATCAAACTAGAAGTCTATTTGTTGGAAAAGTAAATAGAATTAATAGAAAATAGGGAACATGGTTACAATATTGCATTCATCAAAATTACTTTCCTTAAAGTAGGTTTATCATATTTTTCAAAAAAAAAATAACGAGAACAAAGGGCTAGAGTTTTACGGTGGGAAAATCATTCAAATCTAGGTTTGAAAACAAGATTGGGGTGGGTGGCTTTAATGGCCACCTGCCAAACATCAAGACTCCCTCCCTTGCGTGTCGGCTACACCAACTGGGCCGCATGTTTCATTTATTCACTACTACAAGGATTCGCAAATCTTATGTTTCCAGTTTGGTCTGCCTACCCGTTTAAATTCTACCCAGGCCATGTGGAAAGGATGTGGTGGTTTTAGTTGAAGCTATTGACTAATGGAACAACCGTGCTAACTCGTTTCCTTTGGCCATGGCTGCGCATGCTACAAAGGAGGTAGAGATGCAGTTACAGGCACATGGGACAGTCGCATCAGGAAGGGAAAACCTGTTTGAGCGCTTAGAACAAATCGGTTGTCCAACTATGTTGTTATCTGTCGGCATTGATTGTATCCTCAAATTCAGAATTCTTCTTCAAGTTATTTTTATCAAAATCAATTGAGGGATAGTGAGAGTGTTACCCGGAGGCGGATGAAATTTATTACAAATATCTTCATTGAGACCTTGCCTGTCTTGCGAGGTGACTCGTGGAAGAGAGTCTCACAGCGGTGGATCAGTTTACATCGGGACAGATTGTAGAGCTAGGTTCTTTTGGCGTGCACACCATAAAAAAAAGAAGAAAGTAGCTGTAGATTCGTTTTAGGCTTAGCTTAACAAATGCTTGAGTTTTTTTTCAATCTTCCTAAATACGAGTTTTCTAAATTAGTCTTTTCCTCTGAATATCTGCAAAGGATAATCCACGACCAGAGATATGTTACATCATAGGATAAAGTCAAAAGCTTGTAATCAAGAGGGCGTGATAACATTGTTTCTTAGAAGTTGTCTGACCTCAAGATAGTCAATGTTATCGAGATGAGAAAAAAAACAGTAAAACATCACCATGGGAACGTTGCCTTGGTAGTTGAGGATGTGGCTGACCAATCACCTTAGAGATTTGCATACATGTGTTCATTGCTATATTGACAGATCATTTGATCATGGGAGTGTATTAAACCTTCCAAGACTCGGTCCTAATCCTTTTTGGTCCTATAATCAACTAGAAAACCAAAATGATTTAACTCGTGGAAGAAAATCTCATAAAGGTGGATCTGTTTCCAAATCAGAATATTCATGAAGCACGATTTGTTTTGCAATTATTTGAAATGGGAAGTGCATTAGTTGCTTATACCTACGTAGGTTTAATTGCATGTATAACTTAATATTATTTCTTGGCTGTAGTTTTAATAATATACTTTGTTAATACAAATAAATATTAATGGTATATTGTTATAATTAGAACTTAAAAATAGTAAATACATTAGTTGTAATATTACTTAGATATGAATTATATTGAAAATATTAGTTTCCTTATTATGTATTAAGGAGGATTGGGTAATAAACTTAATAAGTTTAAAGTCTTTGCATTAAAATTTCCTTCTACACAATTCAATAAACATTGCATGGGATTTCAAATAGGTTGATTTCATTTCCTTTAATAATTTGCCAATAATTTTACAATGAATTCTTAAATGAAGATAAACATAATGGAGCTAGGACATAAATTACTTCGTTAGCATAATGAAAACTATCTAAAAACTTAAGTCATTCCATTAACAATACAAGAATAGAAATACACTAATATTCCAATTTTTCAATACATCTTTTTAAGTAACAAAGTGAAATTCAATACATATATATTTTTTTGTAAATTTCCTAACATTCCACAAAAGAGTCCAACAATGTTTCCATTAAGTTTTAAAGCAAGATCTACTTATCATGTCAACAAGATCATCATACTCATGTGAGGTTCCAAGCCAGGTTAAAGGAGAATAAATAGATTGTCTTTCTTTCAACTTTTAATTCCATCCACATTACAACCTTACTAATGAAGTTCAAAACAACTTTCCTTCAACATCTTGTTACAACACTTTCTACTTCATGTGGAAACAAATTTACAATGATGGAAGCTAAAATACAAAGCAATATTACATTTTTCCTCCACTCAAGGTGGGTAAAAATACATGGTGGTTTCACATTGTCATCAACAAGGTTCCAATGCTCCAAATATCAACAAGGTGGCTCCTCCATAGTTTGCTTGATTCACAAAAAATAAGGGGAGAGGCAACGCTCTCCTCCCAACCAAAATACCCAATGGAGAAGGGAAGCCATCCTCTCCATTAGCCCCCAAGCCCCAACCACATCACAATGGGAGAAAATCCAACTCATGGCAACTACTAGCTTCCACATAACTAAACATAACATTTCACATTCATTCCATAATCCTTCAAAACAAGATCTACAACACAACAATAGGGAAAACAATTAAAACAACAAGTCATAAGGCTTATCAAGAAATCCATAAGAGTAAGACCTCATGGGAGACCACTTATGCCTCCCAATGGGAATGGGTGCCACCTAAAAGCCTCCAATGCAAAACACAATACCCCTAACAACTCTTATGCCTCCCTCAAGTACCCCTTATCCCTCCATTCACTCTTATGCCTCCCTCAACTCTTATGGCTCCCCCAAATTAAGAACAATAAGAAAATGCAAGCATTTCTCATACTAGGTGGGCACCCAACCCAAACTCCCTCCTCAAGAAAATGATCTCTTATGCCTCCCTCAATTAAACTCCCCATAGTCTCCTCCCACTCCCAACTTAGGCATTCTACCCATTCCCAACAAGCATCTCAAACAACAATATTCAACACAACATATATATACTCATTCATATAACAAAAAGAAGAAAACATAATACAAGCAAAGGTGAAGCTCCTACCTTTCCATGGTAGAGCTTGTTCCAAGTATGAAGTCTCAAATCCCTCCAAAGATCAAGCAAGCATCCACAAGCTCCAACAAAATTTCCACAAGTATCAACAAGCTCCAAAAATCCATAAAGTCTTTCAAAATCCTCTCCTCTCCAAAATACAAAAGACTAAAAAAGAAACTTCCAACCCCTAAAACAAACAAGCGGATCAAATAAATAGAGAAAAGAGAGGGAGGGATGATGTGGCTCCAAGCAGGATGCCACCTCCTTTTCCCTCCACTCCACATCATTTGGTCAACTTCATATTCCAATGCACCATTAATAAGTGGTTGAAAGAAAGGCAAGCACCTTACACACTCCAACTAAGCCCACTCCCTCAAAGGACAAAATTAAATTTTGAAAGAAAGTGTAATTAATATTTTACCCTTTTATCCCCCCAAAACACCTAAAAGACCCTAAATTTGGCCTTCCAACCCATAGGTAGGGTTGGCATGGGGTTTTAAGAGGTGTGGGACAAGTTTGACTTGTCCCACAAGCTTTGAAATTTGGCCTCTAAGGCCAAATTCGAGTTTCCCATGTGGGGTAGAGTGTGCTACACTCAAAACTCAAACACACATCAATCCACACAAAATCCAAAGTAAATCAAGCCTAATAAATGAACTCTCTTTGGTCATATCCCTTAATTATTTTAGGACAAATTCAAATTAGTTTAATTAAGACACTACAACCCATGACTAATAAAGGGGTAACACCAATCCAAAGAATAAGAATAATAACACAAGTAAAATTTTACTTACTAAGAGAAACACATACTAACATAATAAAAGGGAAAATTAAAAAAACAACACATGATCCCTAGGTCGAATTTTCCCTTTACCGAGATACTTCTAACACACACACAATTACTTGTTGCCATAGTGACCTTAGCTGGATTCTTCTCGAATTGCGATGTGGTTGGTCTCCACTCCCCAATATTGTTGTGAATATAATATACCCGTAGAATAGAGAATACCTCCTTCGGCTGTTGGCCGCATTAGAACATTTATGCCAAATATACAATATAATCTAAAATAAATGACACAAGATTTACTATCATCTATGCAAGTACGATATCACTAACACTTTCTAGCACATTTCTATTCCACATATCATTTATGTCAAAACAATCATCACATTAGTCCAATTATCAAGTTCTACTCAATATGATTAAACATATCACATGTCATAATTAAAGATAAATAACCTGTCAAAAGTATACAAATATCGTAATCAAATGTCCTCCAATAAACGATATGCATCATATAAAGATCAAATAAATAACGATCAATGTCTATGATATCTACTAGCATGCTAAATCAAGAAGCCATAATAATTCATAAGTGAAGTAATCAGTCTCGAAAACAACAACAAAAAATGGTGTCGAAGGGAAGTGGGCACTACATCCCCCTCCCCTTAGACTCGACTTCCTCCTGGAAGTCACTGGAAAAGGTGTGGAAACTGTCCTCGTAGCAAAGTAGCATCCTCCCAAGTAGCTGCAGTCTCATCATACCTGTGCCATTGGACCCGAACCTAATCAATCTCTCTACCGCGAAGGCCTAGGGTCTTGTGAGCTATAATGCGTACGGGCTCCACCATCACCTACCCCTAATCCTGCACCTGCAATGCGGTCCAATCTAGCACATGAGAAGGATCAGAAATATATCTCCTAAGCACAGAAATGTGAAACACATCATGGATGCGAGATAAGCTAGGTGGCAATGCTAGACGATAGGCCAAGGGACCAAGGTGCTCCAAGATCTCAAAGGGACCCACGAACCTAGGAGCAAGCTTAGAACCTTTTCCATAACAGATAGGGCTCTTATGTGGTCGACACGAAGAAACATCTTCGTGCCTACCTCAAAACTGCAATCTGTCCCTATCTGATCTGCATATTTCTTCTGTCTATCCTGCGCCTCCTACAATCTCTGTCTGATCAAGGAAACCTGCTGCTCCATATCCTATAATAATGCTGGACCCAGGAAACCTTGTCCTCAATCCTATCCCAACTAAGAGGTGTCTGCACTCTACCATATAATGCCTGAAAAGGAGTCGTGCCTATAGAACTCTAGAAACTATTATTGTAGGCAAACTCCACCAAATACAGATACTCCTCCCATCTCAACTGATGGTCCATCAGGTACATCTTGAACATATCCTCCAAAATGTAGCGCCACAAAAATGACGACGACGATGATGACGATGACCAAGAACTTGCTTCCACGAACATTTAACCCAAAACAATACGACTAAATTTTTTTATTTTTTTTTTGCCATGAGATTCAAGATTTAAGAGAACAAGTTTATAATTGCTATATATTTAAATCGGGTCACTTGCTATGGTGTCAAGGACAGGATGCTGGAAATAGAGTCTAGTTAGGTCGCAAAGAGCCTCCCTAACGTTCTTCTCAAAGACTAGCATGCTAAATCAAGCCATAATAATTCATAAGTGAAGTAATCAGTCTTGAAAACAACAAAACAAAATGGTGTCAAAGGGAAGTGGGCACTACAAAGTTATTCATAGGATTATTAGAGTCACCATTGGTTTAGAGGATTTACGAGAAAATGGAGGAAGCACAATGTGCTCAAGAGGACCAAAATGACCACTACGGGTAATTGACATAAAAAAATTCCACAGAAGTAAGGTAGAATTAAAATGAATGGAATCATTAAATGATTTAAAATAACTTGAATTAGATATTTATTTCAAAGAAACTTTTGTTAAAAATGATATTCTTGTAATTATGTACAATATGCACAAGAAATAAACATTCAAAGATGTAAAACCCTAAGAAAATGAGTCAAGAAAGATGAGTTAGGTGAATCTGCTCAACCCGGAGTGATCCCGATTGTTTGAGTGTTAGATATGGATGGAAACAATATCTCAAATGATTGATGAGGGTTTAATAACTTAGGATTTTATTAGATATAAGCACCCAATGGAGGACAAGAGTTCCCATGTGCTAATGACTAATCTAGGTACCCATGTCTACAAAGATTCTTAGAATATTGTCTTTTCTCGGTCACAAGGTATTCATTGTTAGTCAATCTTTGTCACTCCTATTTTTTTGTAAAATTTTCAGTCGTCTTGGTAACCAACAAAATGGATAGCTAGCTGCACATGCCCATAAACCACATCAAATATAATAAAAAAATATGTAGAATGTGGAGTCGGACTGACCCCAATGGTCACCCGAAGAGTGAAAATATGACCGAGCGCTACACTACATCTCATACTACACGTAGCTCTCCATATGTGTGTATATGTGACCTAGGTTTCCCTTGTGCACATTTCATGATGATAATGAGTTAGATATAGACTTTTACCGAGCATGGAATATGTGTGTGATGGAATAGAATGAACTCCCCTCCTATGTAGTGTATTGAGATCAATTTATCCCTTTTCCCTTGTATGAATATACTTAATGTATACTTTTTAGTGCTCTTTTTCCTTTGTACAAGATTACGTGATGATAGATAATGCTTATAGTTATTGGACCCCTTATTTCAAAGAAGTAACTAAGTATATATATGATTCCCTTGTTTGAATTTTGTAATTGACACCCAAAGGACAACCCAAATTGTTAAAAGGTGACCAAGAGGTGAACGTGACCCAAAATATTGAGAAGAAGCAAGAGAGCGATAGGAACACCTAGGAGGTACATGAGCACCAGGAACTTCTATCCTAATCTGGGTGCTAGTGTCCGAGGTCATAAAATATAAATCATTCAATCATTTGAAAGAACTAGATTATGTGTAAATCTAGCAAAGTGCATGAAATAAAGAAACCAAAAGACCAAAAGGAGTATTCAACCATTATTTTTCTTTCTTAGGAATAATGTATACATTAGTATGCTTTAGGACCTAGAAATGTACCCTAGAGCATTGATTTTATGTCTATAGATCTTTGTGTGTGAATTCATTAATGCGTCAAGCTTTTGGTGTAATGGTTTGTTATGTTTGGTATCATAGAAACCTACTAGGGTTGATTCTCAACACGGGTGGTTACATGGAATTTTAATTTTAGCCTAATGCTCATATAGGGTTGGTTGTGGTATCACTATATAGGCTCAAATCTATCATGTAGTTCGTGTGGGATCTTATGATCTTTTTGTGTAAATTCACTAATTGCTTGAGGTGATGGTGTAAAGGTTTATTATAGTTGAGGTTGATATAAATTTCAAGATTCGACATGTAGATTTCAACACAAATATGGGACATGTACAGTTCGTAATTATAGGTCTAATACTAATACTAAAACTCCATATGATCAAAAGGTAGATTTTATTTTCTATTCCAAAATATTAGATTAATACTCCATACAATTTCTTATGTTCTTGTGTGCAATTCTCTTTGATTTACAAGGAGGTATTTTAACTAATAAAATCATCAATGTGTATTATGTAATGTATATTTTTGAATAGCATTCCTTGTTTTCTTAATTTAAGAATTTACGCACTTAATCTAGGTTGAAATAGTTTATTTCTTTCCAAATCTAGTTTTGGAATTCGGAAGAAAAGTCACATGCATATAAGAGTTGATTTTCATTGAACTCGTAACCATGTTGGATTTAAATGAGGCTCTAAAGAGAACTAATAAAAATAAAAATGTAGGTGAAAAAATGACATCAACAATGGTTGTGGAAAATATGACAAAAATGATAATAGAATGCAAGAGGTAACAACACAAAAATGTAAAATTAAGCGCAGTCATTGAATAATACAACATAAAAATATATGTTGTTTATATAATGTATGGTAGGTGTTACATTAATTAGGGGAGATGGTAATAATAGTTTGTTTTCACATGTCGAGACCTTTGTCCATATTATGAAAAACATGTTTCCTATCCTTTTTCCATATATCCTCACAAATGCCTTCAAATCTACCAAAATGTGAATTTAGCCTTTCTCGGTGAATAGTTTTCCAAACCTCTTCTCTTCTTTTGTTTGAGTGTAGTTAATAATCTTGGTACTTATATTATGGTCGAAAATATATTTATAGAATCCATGAATGTACTTTTAATGACTAAAATAAAAAATTAATGTATTATATACACGAGGGAAAGAAAGGATTTTTTTGACCTTCTTTTTAGCTTTCTTACTTTTCCCATCGGTTTTACCCTCAAACAACCTTATGCATCTAAATTATCTATGAAATTTGTCTTTGTTAACAATCTTCATAATAACATTGGAACATTTCCCTCTCATTACATGGCCACAAATGAATTCGAGTTGACGTTGGACCCCAAAAATTTATCATCTGCGCTAATAACACATTCATTATAGAAGACAAAATTTACTATGTATGCATACATGATTTGAATAATCTAAAATTTAGTTAAAATATCAACACCAAAAATGTAGGAAAATGTGTATGTATGTGGAAATAATATTATCCTTGTTGTTCAATTTAGGAAGAATATCAATGTCATAAAGGGTGTTGCAGTGGTAACCAAGCTATGACCTATGATAGGGTTAGGTGAAGGAGATAATTATGTTTATTATATTTGTCAATTTTTTTATTATATGGTTTTTATTTTGCTACACAAGATGAATAAATGAATTGAAACATGGAAATAAAACTGTAGGAATAAACTACTTGCATGTATCACATCTATTTTGTGGCTTATATTATTCCACCCTAAATAATATTTTCTATCTGTGTTATGCTTCATTATCCTGATCTAACTTGGATCATTCACATGAATGTGATTACCAATTAAAGTTGTAAAAATAAAAAATGGGGAATATCCAATAGGTTCTATGCTCTAAAGCCAACAAAAATGATTGTTTTCCTTGGTGTCCTTGGATTCTCTTCATGTAGTTTGATTCTCATGTTTGCAATTATACAACTAGCTAGGTATTTTCTATTTGCTGTTTTCTTAGAGACATAAAAAGGGGTTAGTGTTTTTACATTGTGTGTCACCCACCAAAACTACATATAAATACTCCAAATAAGCATCAAAACCTCAAAAGTTTCTACCAAGAAAATGTGTATAAAATTTGTATTGAGACATGCTTTGTTAATGAATGCCCTATTGAGACATTTGAAACCCGAAATTATTGTATACATGTGGCATAGCTTTGAAAATGATCTAAGGAATCTAACAATATTTTAGTGCGCACTTCCCTTTGAAAATTTTGTTATCGATCATGATATTGCTGACTATATTATGGACATTGTTATAATTTTGGCTTAGTGTGATGTTGGATATTAGATCATAAATTATGGTTGAATTTGATTCATATATGATGCATGATTATTATTAGAGACACTTTATTTATTGATGATGATATACTTGTTTGACATGGTTATACTATGGATGTTATTTAGACATGTGATATTTGGATATTGTGAGTAGACCTAGAAATAGAATTAATTGATGACAATATAGTTGTTGAATAAAATTGCAAATGATATTGTTGGCTTCTTGGATGTTGTTGTGATTCGTATATCTAGATGATTTTGGAATTTTATTTATATTATTTTGGATGTTCTGATATGGCCACGAGGCCAAAGGAGGTATTCGTATTTTACAGGTTTAAAATATCACAACAAACATTGGGGATTGGAGACCAACCACATTAGAATTTTAGATGAATTCAACAAGGTCACCATGGCAACTTGTATTGTTTGTGTGTGTTTTATTGTGTTAAAGATTCGCATGGCCGGATCACCTTTAAATGTGACCAAGGGTTATGTGTATTTATTTATTTGGTTCCTTTTTATTGATGTTTGTATGTGTTTATTAAGTGATGTGTTTATCCCTTTTATTTAAATAAATTGTGGTGTTAATATTGTGAGTAATCATGTTGTTAAGTTAATTAATTAAAAGATATCATGAGAATGTAATCAATAGAGTTGTTGGTCTTGGTTTAAGTGTTGTAAGAGATATGTAAGTGATGTGTAAGTTAACTTTTGAGTGTGAAACACTCCACCTTCTTGGAAATTCGAATTTTTCCTTGGAGGCTGATTTTGGAGGCTTGTGGGACAAGTTAAACTTGTCCCATACCTCTTAAATTTATTTACCAACCATACCTATGGTTGGAGAGTTGAAATTAGACTTTTATAATGCATTTTGAGAAGACAAAGTGTAAGTTTTAATTACACTTTTCTTACATGGTTTAATTTCAGTCCGTTGGGATATGGGCTTGATTTGAGTATGTAAGTAAACTGTCATATTATTCACCCACCTATTTATTATGCATTGGAGAATGAATTTGACTTTTGGGTTGGGGTTGAGGATGTGTGATGTGGCATCCTACATGGATCCACCTCATCCTCTTCTCTTCCTCCTTCTATAAAGTTTGAATTTCTTGCCTCGTTTTGGGGTTGCTTCACTTTTGGAAACTAATTTTTGGGGTGAATTCATTGTTGTTTTAGAGCTATTTCTTGGAGACATTTTTGGAAGATTGTTGCATGCTTGTACTTTGTTGTTTTGGATTGCTTGCATTGGGATAAAACTTGTTGTTTTGGAACTTGAAACAACTCCATCATGGAGACGTAGGAGCTTGGCTCTTGTAATGCTTCTTTTATTTTTATGAAATTGTTATTATTGTGGATGTTTTGGTATGTTTTTAGGGTGATGGGTAGATGGACTAGGAATGGTGTAGGAGCAGACTATGGAATTCATTTTGTGGGAGGCACAAGTGTTTTGGGGAGGTATAAGTGTGGAGGGAGTTAGGATTTGGGTTCCACCTTACAAATAAATAGCTTACATTTATTTACTAGTTGTGGGGTGCCATAAGAGGTTGGGGAGCAATAAGGAAATTCAAGGAATAAGGGGTACTATTATCACCGAATCACATCACCTTTCTATTTGCACACTAGCTCACAATGTGATTGGATAACACGGGTACTATCTCCAAGTTGTGGGACTTGCTTTACTTGAGATAGACCTCCAGAGAAAGCTGGTTCTTACTCCTAAACTACCCGCCACAATCTACTCTAATGCGGGTAAACTAACTATTCTAATGTAAGTTTCGAAGGACCAGGGGAGAGAGAATGCGTAAAATGAAAGCCTACACTAAAGCGGTGATACACCAGAAAAGGAGGGTGTGAGAGTAGTCTCCCAATGCGTGAGATAAAGAAGCAAAATGCACATTAGAAGGGGTGATGACAGTTCTCCACAATCTAGCAAAATGCATTCACAACAATATTTCAAACATACACAATGATAATGGATCCCTGCAAGAACATAATAATAGACACAATATTCTTGTAACCAAGATTGGAAGGACAAGAAGAATGCAAGAAAACACAGCAGGGGAAGATACATCCACAAACTTGTATTTTATTGCTTCATGATATGCACAGTTCAATCTATTACAAGAAAAGGGCTTGGATCACCATGCAAGGAGTCCACTACAAGGGCCTGCAACACATTGGCTTCACAAAGTGATTTTGGTAGAGATTTGCTACAAAAACTACCTCCTCCTTACAATGAGCCCAACACTCCAATTTATAGAAAAAATGAGAAGAGAGAGAGAGAGGGAAAAATGAAAATCTCGAAATCTGTCCTTCAACCAACTTTAAGAGGCATTAACTGGAGGAAAATGATTATATATTACTTGCAAAAGGCTCCCCATACTATCCCATGTGCTGCAGCAGAGAAAGAATGATGACCATGCCTCTTAATTGCACTCCCAACTACCAAATAAAACACTATTATGAACCCAGCCACGTTTTCTTAAAAATATCGATCAATATCTCATCAAATCCAGAATTTCTTGATTTCTATGCATCGGGCTCGGAGCCACAATTCCAATGGTACCAATTTTGTGTGATTTCGTTGAGAAATGCAAAAGTTATGGCCTTCTGAGTGCCGGCAGCTATTTTGGATCAGCGGGGGTTTTGTCATTTGACGGGAATGAGCATTAACTAAATGGAGCCGAATATGTTTCTCTTATTTAAATATATATACCCTTGTTAAAAATAAGAAATCCAGTTTTCTGTGGCGTAGAGGACGTCGTGCTCGTTCCAGAAAGTCCAATTTTGTGAAAATCGGAGCTTGGAGTCAAAAGTTATGGCCGTTTGAAGTTTCACGGGTCAAATGTTGACTTTTCTTCTTTACCTTTGGCCGCTTTGGCTTTTCGCGTCCCTCGCGTCCCGCACGTACCTTTTTCCCGGCTGTCTTGGATGAAAAACTCTTGCTTCGACCGATTCGTGCTTCCTTGTTCCTGTTACGGTGAAGACACGTGGCGAGATTCCATTCGCTCTCGGCTCTTTCAACTTTTTGCATCCCACGCGTACTTTTGGCCCGGATGTCCCAAACTACCTCGACGAAAGTCTCCTGTTTCAGCCGAATTGGCCGGTTCGCGTCCTCCACGTACTTTTGTCCCAACTGTCCCGGACCGCCTGGGACAAACATCTCCGAACCGCCCGAAATGGACTGACTTGCGCCAAACCGGCCGATCCACGTCCTTCGTGTACTTTTGTCCCGGATGTCCCAACTGTGCGAAACAAAGACTTAGATGATTTTTTCCTCTTTCGGCCGATTCGGCCTTTTCACGTCCCGCACATCCCGACGTCCCAACTGTCCCGCAGACCACCTGGACTAGGACTTAGCCGATTTTCTTCATTTTTCGGCCCCAAGCTTGGTACGAAGAACCTCAGTTCAACCCAAACTGGTACGACCCGAGCCCTTCAGACCCAAAATTCTTCAAAACACTACTGCAACCTTATTTTTCGCATTTCTTCCATTTTTCTAACTCGTTGGGATTTCTTCTTGGATAGGAGAGTTAGAGAGAAGCCGAGGGGGCCCCAAAACACAATTTTAGGCCTTAAATCAATGTACTTGCTCAGGACTGAATAATCTGATGCATGTTATCAAAATTACCTTGAGGGGTGAATTTTGGATAACATGTACTTGGGGAGGGATAAGGGAATATCGGGATTTGATATACTATATTCGGCGGTTTGAATTCGGATGGTAATACCCATTTCCCCTTTGAGAGGCATAAGTAGCATCCTCGATAGTTCCTTGCTCCTTTGGCTTGCTTGATAAAGCCTCAGTGTTGTTTGTCATGTTTTAATGTAGTTGTAAACTACATTCTATTTTGGACTGTGTTTTAAATGTGGAAATGTTTCTTGTGTGTTGTGGAATCCTTTATTGCGATGACGTGAATCACATCTTCTATTTCATTATGGTTGGGGCTCGAGGCCAATGAAGAATGATGGATTCTCCTTGTCATTGTATGTCTTGGTTGGGTGGAGAGCGTTGCCTTTCCCCTGCTGCTGTTGTTGTGATCAAAATTGAAAGAATGATAAATCTACATGTTGTTGTTCTGGAGCAAAGAAGAAAAAAAAAATAGTTTGACAATCCCTTGTTGAAATGAAATATTATTGTAACCTTTCCCACTTGAAGTGGATGAACTTGTATATGTTTTGTAATGGAAATATGTTGTATTGAATATGAAATTTATAATTTTGAAATGTAAAGGAAGAAATGCGTGTGAGGAAAATACAGAACTCTATCTTTTGGAAATGTGTAAAATTGGAAATCAAAATTGCATTTTGGTTTTGAATAGTTTGATTTGAATCAATTAAATGTATTAGATTAGAATTGGAATGAATTCTAATACTTGGAAGATGAAAATGGCAAATAGATCCTTTAAAATTTGATCTTTGTTTTGTATTTTCAAACTGCAAATACCTTAACCAAAATGCACAGTTCAAACCTACAATAATGAAATAGAAAATTAAACAATTAAACTGAAGTAGTATGCCCTAAATGAATTCAATTGGTCAAAAACACATAAGGAATTTCTTAGAAAACTTAGCAAAATCGGGCTCAAACTATTTTGTTGTTGTTTTGCGGTCAAAGTTGTATTTTTTTTAATTAGGAGTCAATCAAACAAAATTACCTTCCAAATCCATCCTAAATCCATATAAGAATAATTCTCCATGTCTAATTGACATGTTGAGAGAGGACAAAGATCAATTGATTAAAAATTCATAAGTTAAAAATCACCAACACACCTTTTTAACGCCTGTGGATCGTTTTTGTAAAATTGACCTCTTAAACATTAACAAACTAAAAAAATTAATGTTTTTTGTACAACAAGACATCAAGATCTTTCCAAAATTCCTCATTTTCCGAAAAGTGATCTCCCAATCAAAAGTTATGGTATTATGAAGTTTTTCTTCATTTGGCATCAAAAATAATTTTAACTATCAAAAACCATTTTGGGAAAAAATTCCTTGGCGGACCGACGGGCCTGAATTTTCCCTTAGCACTTTCTCGGTCATAAACACAAATGGAAAAATTTCCCGCCGCTCCTCTCAACCAAAAGCCCTTCTTCTTGTCAATAATTTCCTAAGTTAAAAAAAAGAAATTTTATAAAAATTTCCCCAGTGGACTGTCGTCCCACTTTTTCCTAAATTGGTTGGTTTTCATGGCCGCGAAGTGCATGGCAATCAACTTAAACTTTAAATTAACAGGGAAATTTTTGTAAGTTCCCTCCGCCACCCCCACTTGCCCGCAGCCAATAAGATGCTGCCACTTGGCATCACAAGGCAGCGCGGCGGAGGAGCGATTTCCCTTTTGCTTAACATTTCATAATTTGTTTGGGAAAGATTTCCTAAATTCTCCTGCTGGCTTTGCCGATCCACATCCAACGGTTGGTGTTATCATCTGAATCACAACACCCTTATGTTTACACAAGTGCATATACTTGAGTTCACAGTGTGATTGGATAATGTGGGTACTATCTCCAAGTTGTAGGACTTGCTACTTGAGATAGACATCCGGAGAAAGTTGGTTCTTACTCCTAAACTACCCCTTACACAATCTACTCTAATGCAGGGAAAAACTAACCGTCCTAATCTAAATTTTCAAGGGACCAAGGAGAGAGAATGCATAAAAATGAAAGCCTACACTACGACAGTGATACACCGAGAAAGGAGGGGTGTGAGAGTAGTCTTTCAATGTGTAAAAATAGAAGTAAAATGCATACTAGAAGGGGTGATAACAGCTCTCCACAATCTGGAAATGCATCCAAAAAAATAATTCATACATGCAGAATAATAATGAGTCCTTGAAAGAGCACAAAAATAGACACAATATTTTTGTAAAGAAGGTTGAAAGGTCGGAAGAGTGCAAACAAACACAATGGGAAGATGCATCCACAAACTTGTATTTTATTGCTTCATGATATGCACGCCAATCTATTACAAGATAAGGAATGGGATCACCATGAAAGGAGTCTACTACAAGGGCTTGTAGCACATTGGTTTCACAAAGTAATTTTGATAGGGCTTTCTACAAAAAAACTACCTCCTTTACAATGAGCCTAAAACTCCAATTTGTAGAAAAAGAGAAGAGAGAGAGAAGGGAAAATGGAAATCCCGACATCTTTCCTTCAACCACTTGTAAGAGGCATTAAATGGAGTGAAATGATGTTCATTTGCTTCGCTAAAGGCTCCCCATATTGTCCTATGACTTGCAGCGGTGAAAGAATGATGACCATGCTTCTTAATTGCACTCTCACTACCAAATAAAACACTGTTATAAACTCGGCCACATTTTATGAAAGATATCCATCTATTTTTCGTAAAATATAAAATTTCTTATTTTTGTACATTGGACTTAGAAACACGATTCCAACGGTACCAATATAGTGTGATTTCATTGAGAAATGCAAAAGTTATGGCTTTCTCGAGTGTTGTCAGCTATTTTGGTTCTATCAGGGATTTTCTGTCATTTGACAGAACTAAGCATTTAATTTACCAAAAATATATATATTTCTTTTGTCTTAATTTACTTAGAATTTTTGTGCTCGTTCCAAAAAGTCAAATTTTATGAAAATCAGAGCTCGAGTCAAAAGTTATGGCCGTTTGAAGTTCGGGAGGTCAAACATTGATTTTTCTCTTCATTGCGGCTATTTCGGAAAAGCGGGTCTGCGTGTAATTGGATGTCACGGAAAAAATATCTACATCGCCTGATTCGGGCTTCCTTGTCCATACGCGTTTGCCGGTGATTAGGTTGTCGGGGTCGTTGACCTCCGCATTCGCCGCAACGTATGGTTCCTTTTGCAGCTTTTTCACCTTTGTGCGTTCGTGCGTATTTTTGTCTGACCGTCCTGACACATTTCTCCATGCCACCCATAATGCAATCGACTTATGGAAAAATTAGATTTTCACGTCCCGCATTTACCTATGTTCAAGATGTCCCAGCAGATCGCACAAGACCAAAACTTTCACTTTTTCTCGATTTTTACTATCTGCGCAATTTCGGCTTTGCGCATCCCACGCGTACTTGATCCCAACCTGTCCCACGAACCACAGGGACAAATTTTTTTATTTTTCTGCAAAACGCTTGAATAAGCCCATTTTTCAGATTTTTCAATTTTTTCTAACTTGTTAGATTTTTCCTTGGATGGGGAAGTTAGAGAGAAACCAAAGGGACCCCAAAACATGATTTTGGGCCTTGAATCAATTCTTCTTGCTCAGATCAAGAATTTGATGCATGTTATCAAAATTACCTTGAGGGCTGAAGTTTAGATAACATTGGGTGACACGTGGGAACCTTAGGGGTCGGCGGAGGTGCGAGCATTTTAACCCCTTGTATCCTTTTTTCTTTTAAAGTCTAAAATTCATATGTTTCCCCCATAAGTCTATTTTCCCCATGTGAATCGAGGATCGACATGTGGCACTTGGAAATGCTGACACGTTTCCTCTTTCGAGTTTGTGGGTGTACGGAGGTAAATTGTGCTTTTGTCCCAAAAAGGCCAAAGCGCTAAATCCCTTCCCTGCTCCCGGCCCATGCCTTAGAAAATTTTGCTCCATCATTCTCGTGATTCCTTCTTTGGGTAAAATTTCTCCCCGTGGTCCATAGGACCGCCCTCGAAAATTTTCCTCCCTAGGCCTGTAGGCCCATTCTTGGGAAAATTTTCACCCTAAGGCTCACCGGCCCATAACTTGAGAAATATGAGGAGTTAGGAGGACTTCTTTATATCACCGAAAAGGTGAGGAAATTTCCTATCTAATGGGAATGTTCTTGGGAATTTTGAGTTTGTTAATTTTGATAAAAATCAAGTTGAATCTTTTAATCCTATTAGAGGGTGGTTTAGTGAGAAATTACCCTCTTAACCTAATTGATTAATCTAACCCTAAGTTTGGACCTTGTGATCTTTTATAATAGTCGTATTAATAAAAATATAAGCTATTAATAGTTTTGGGCTTTGAAACTTGCTTGCAACAACTATTGTCCTGTAACCTGGTTGTAGACTCTTTTAAACAAAAAAATTATTCCATAATTTTCCTAACTAATCCTAGGTTTTTCTTGGGTCTCAAGTGGGTTGTTTTTACCGGGCATCACAAATATTGTTTGCAATCTTAGATTCAACTAAGTATTCTTGAGAGGAAGATATTAAATTTAGGTGCTCATGTTGTAATCTTATAATTATCTCAAATATGTTATATGTGAAGCACTTTGAATGGGTAAGGTTAGATTTCTTATATAGGAGATTATTGCAAACAAGATTTACATCTCAATTAACACCTAAACATTTCTGGTAACTTTTGGCTTTTAAAATGTGACCATAAAGTGTATTTAGGAAGAGGATAGATTTTTAAAAAATCAAGAACTATTTTTTTCTACATGGACAAATTCATATAGATGCGGTGCATAATGGAATCTATCCAATGAAGAAGGTGATCAAATGTTTAAAGATGTGTTTTATAATTATAGAATGTGGGTTTGAATAGTCAATGATGGATAAAAAGTGTGACCTAGTGATAAATATTGTTTATTGAGAAAATTTTGTTTAGGAATTATCCAATTAATTATATAATGAATAATGGATTTATCTTAATTCTAAAGACTAATTAGAAAATGTTAATAAGCCTAGACATAGCTATCTATATTTTTCCACATTTGAAACTAGTAATTGAATATTATTATAACAAAATATAACTGAATTGATAACCTCCCATGAGGAAAAAGCATGTGTAAGACTTGAATTTATTTGTTCCATTTTCCTTTCGTGCGTATATATGTACATGTTAACCTACATGCCACATGCAAAATGTGTATTAATGTTTTTATCAAGGTGCTACTATCAAATAAGTAAATAAAATATATTGAAAAGTAAAAGCATGAAACCTATACACCTTATTGCCACTAATGTTGAATGTGAGGATACAATAACTAAAACAGTGAAAATAAACAGCATAAGCACATTATCCCTCTATTGTTATGTATGCGAGGGCAAGTAAACCAAATAAAATCAAGAACATTGATTGAAACTTGTAAACCATCCATAGCTATTGGGATTGTAGTGGGGATTGTAAACCATATTCAAAACACATTCTGATGAGTGAATCTTATATACGATCCACACAATTATCCCATCTAAGTGAAGTCATATGTAACCATAAAAATTAGTCCTACTAAGTGAATCCATATTTGTAAATATCATCTGATGTAATAGTAATGTATATATCAATGACCCTTTGCGGATTTTCACGGTAAGCTCGAGGTGGACCATGTGCTAAACACTTTTTTTCCTCATGACGGCGCCTTTGGTGGCACAGTTGACGAGGTGGGTGGAATCTCCTCTAGACCAAAATACTCAATAATCAGTGTTCGGTGAGGGTGATTCGTAGTCGTCTGGAGGCTGGCGGTGGGTCTTAAGTTGTTTATTTCTTTGGTTTTTGGTCACGGATCTTCATTGTTTTTATTCTTCTTGACCCTTCTCCAGGACTGGCGAAACCTTCACTAATTTCTAATTCCAAACAAAACCCAGCCAATGATGCTAAGTGAGGATCTATTCTGTTTACGATTGCTCAACGACCGTTGGCAGACTTGCACGGTAAGCTCGAGGTGTACCTTAGGCTAAATATTGTTTTTTCTCGTGACGGTGCCTCTGGTGCTATGGTTGACGGGGGTGGTAGACTTTGGTCCAGCCCAAAAACTCAATACTAGAAATTTAGTGAGGGTGACTCGTAGTCCTCTCAACGTTGGCGTAGGTCTTGACTGGTTACTTTCTTTTGCTTTCGGGTCACGGTTCTTCATTTTTTTGTTCTTGTTGACCTTTCTCCTTTCGAGATTTTTCTTGGTTTTTTCTGATGGTCTTTGATGACTTCGATTGTTTATCGTTGTGTTTTGGCCACTGGTAGAGGCCTCTCCTTGTGATCCCTATTGTTTAGTATCCCGCTTCCTTTGTACTATTGGGTTTTTGGGTCCCCTAAAGAGCAAGCTTTTCTTAATCTAAAAAGAATTAAATTACATGTCCTCATGTCTTAAATTTTTATATAACATCATATGGTGCCATCTAAAGTAGAATATCATAAATATACATTAAGTTACAATAAAATCTTCGACCTGATTTTGAGATGTGATATGTTGCAAAGGATAACTTAGCTAGAAAGAGAAATTATTAATCATGTAAAAGTGCGGTAGTAACATGATCAATGTTAAAAACAAAATATAGTGTATCAACTAACATGGTGAAATGTGGATATGTCATGATAAAAATAATATGTTATCACAAGTAATGTGTAGCATTCAAAATATATAGAAATTTGATATCTAACAATGTGTATGATTACATGAGTAAGTTAAATGTAATGATAATGTTCATGGTATATGTAGCAAATCAAGTGCAAGAAATGTGTATAAATTTGAAGATAATAATAATGTAATATAAAAAAATTGTATGCAACATAAAAGAATGAATTATAACATGAAAGTGTTCAACCAAGAATTGAAAAGATAAAAAGTAGTGATACAATGAGTGTGATAGCAACACATGAATCAATTCCTAATGGATCTGTAGTGACCTATTAGATGTCATGATGCAACATTATATCACATACACATTCACAAGACTTAGGACTCGACAATGCATAAAATAATTGACAACTTGTACTAGTGTTATATGTTTTGTTATGTGTGTGTGGTGAAGAATGCAACTTGCAATGATATAAACTAAGTGTATAACAAGAAAGTGATAAGCATCATGTATTAAAAAATGAAGAATATTTAATAGTGACCAATGATAAGCATTATGTAGTAAGAAGGTAATCAAATAACCAATGTGTGTGGAGAAATGTGTAATAAGAAATGTCATACTTTACTAATGTGTAATCATCTAAAGTGCTAAGAGAAATATGTAAGAACTAATGGTGTTTTAGTCAAGTTGCTATTTTTTTTTAAAAGAAAAAATGATGAGAAAGAAGGAATTGTAGCATAGAAAACCCTTAGGGAATAGATATAATACTTCACTATAGAAATTTGTGTCAAGTAATTATTTGAATAGATTATGGGTTTCAATACATGTGTATAAAACGAGTTGTATGTATCAAAATAACACATGTTGTAAGCTAATAAAAGTTGTAACAATGTGTATATTAAAGAAATCACTCGAGCATGTCATGGTATATGTGATCATGTCAAATATGTAGAGATAAATTAGTATAGGATATTTTATTCCATTTTAATAATATAGAATTGTTTTCATGCAAATGTTTATAATGAAAATTTAAAAATATTTAATGACAACCTAGACCTCACTTACAAAATACCTCTCATGGTCATTATGAACCTTTCCTTCCTAACACACTCGGTTCTATGTTACCCTCATGATGGCGAGAAGGAATATTATAATATTATTTTGAAGTGTGTTATATGTGCAAGGGATGTTATTAAATTATATTTGTGAGGATTTGGTGATCCATGAGTAGATAAGTACTTCCTGAGGCGTCGAAGGTTTATTTTTTTCTTTTTTACACCTAGTGGACACCCCTAAGAGGATAAATAGTGAGGCATGACCCACTAGAGAGTTGTTAAGAGAATATATAAGATGCATGGAAGTGATTAGGAGAATTAGAATAATTTTGTAGATTTGGGAACAAAAAGTTATAAAAGTGGGTTTTTAAGGGGTAACGAGTATGCAATCAAAACTAGTACTTGAACTTCTCTCAGCAGAGCATTCTAGGAGCTTCGTAAGGTATTGGAAAAAATAAGGAATTTTAAATCTTAAATAATTATATAAATGACAGAATCATCACGTATTTCACAAGACCTAATGGTTTATCAAGGGAAGCTCAATCTTTCTAGGCATACCCTACTGCTCAAATAAAAGGGTCCATTTTTTACATCAAAGAAGAGTTATGATATGAAACCCATCTCATTGTTCTTTAAATGTCCTCGGGAGTCAAAATATTATAAAAATTTGTATTAAAATACCTTCTGGAACTCCGGAATCATGTCTCCCGCTCTCTGCGAGACATATTTTTCATACTAAGTCATTTTTTGGGTGACAAATATCACCTTTTAGTGAGAGAGACATATTGTATCCCTCTCACCCCTTTCGCCAAGTGCATGTAAGGGAAAAAAATTTCCCCACCTCAATGCCTTCATTTGGTTCTTGATATGATCCAGCTTCATCCCGACAGAGGGCCTATGATATTTCACTCACCTCCCCCATCTCGCGTCCTATGATCGAAACATGTAGTCATCTTGTGAGGGTGAATTTTATCATCCCTATTATCCACTTCCTAATGATATAAAGGAGAAACCCAAATTTTCCCCTCTCTATCCCCTCTTCAAGTTATTCATGTGACTGGATGATAGCTCCCAGTGTTTAGGGCACATTTTTCCCATCTCTTTATCCTCTTACCATGCAACGTCACTTCTCACCATATCCTTGAGGCACATTTTCTTTTCACCCTTGTCCCTATTCCAAAATGGAAAAGGGGAAATAAAAATGTTCCCCATCCTTAATCCATTTGATCCTATTTTCAACCCACCATGCTTTCTCTCACATGCGGCCTAGTCATAGCAGCTTAGCTAGGAAGGCAACAATGTCATGAAAAATATTTTTTTAAGTATTTTTTCGTATTATTCATGCATCCTCCATTGATAACTACTATGTATTATCAGTGAAAGGACATTGAGTCCCCTCTTCACTTCACAAAGATCTGATATGCGTAATTACTTTAAACTTGGAGAAAATGATCCCTAAAATCTATCATGTCACGTGAGCTAGTTCTCACATGCATGCCATGAAGTCCCTACTTTTTAGGGATATTAAGGACTGTATTTTTCATCATATTTCTTCCTCCTTGAATAATATCTTAAATCCCCAAAGATCCGATAGGTGAAATCATCTAAAACTTGGAGTGAAGGATTTGCTAAAAATTTAGTTTTATTTGAACAAATTTTCGCACTATGAATTTGCTGAATTTACGAAATATGGATGAATGAATATTTATCAAGTATTATTCCCCATTTGATGAAAACTTATTTTTCCCCTCATTCGTAAAAATCAATCATCAAAAATTTGAAGTGGGGAATCTTAGAATATAACATAGAATTTTAAGACCACTTTCATTGTAATTTGTCACCCACAAAGTGAACTTACTATAAATATAATGTTTCCATGGTGAGGAATTACTAAAAATATTAAGTGGACAAATGAGGTGAATCATTGACATGCGTGGTCCTCCGGACATGCAAGTCGATTGAGTATATACAAAGAAAAATTTCTAGAAATATTAGTCTTGGGTAGGACCTACTAAAAATAGGAAGTTTCTATTTTCAGTCAAAAATTTATGGCATTTTAAATTTTGATTATATTGTTTCTTTTTTATGTAGTCGAATGTTGGTAAGTTGTATGATTGTCATAAAAATCAAGAAGTCACTATGATCCAAGTCATCCCTAAAGAGAGCATCGTGAGGTCTAATTCATTGAGATCTTCATTCGAGTTCAAGTATCAAAGTGGAAAATCGTCATGATCTTGTTGTGATAATCTCATTATGAGTAAAGATCAAGACCACCAAGCAATTATTATCTCAATATTTTTTCTAAAAACTTGATCCATGTTTGATAAGGAGACCACATCTTGTAATTCAATTATATGGAAAATTTTGTTTTGTTTTAGTGTAGTGTGTAAGACAAAAACGTGGAGCTCATTTTCCATTCAAGGATCAATCTTACCATCATGGAAAAATAACTCGTATTCATAAGGAGAAATGGAACAATGTATGACTACCCCGATGATGATTATTCCCAAGTGGAATCTCAGTTGAAGGAGTGAGTAGTGAAGTATGAAAGGATTCCATCATGAAAAAAATTAAATAAGATATTCGTTGGGATAAATGAATACAATCTCTCATAGAAGGTAGAAACTCGAACAATTTGAGCTATCAAACCACTCAAGATAACTATGTGTAAATAATCAAGGAATAAAATCACTCTATTCCAAGCATTGACCACTTATTAAGAATCTCATTCATATGCAATATAAGGTTTTGTTTAAGTGGATGAAAGATAAGCATCAAGAGGTTCAAGCATCATGGAGCTAGTTTGTGATCACTAATTTCAATTGTGAAAATCCTAAAGAGTAGTAATGTGATTCTCACTCTAACCCATGGTGATATCAGGATCACATCAGGAGGTATCATAGTGGTGTTCCTAAAAAACATTCAACAATTTGAGGGGTTCATGCATCTTGCAAAAGGAGGACATTGTGATCACCATGCATCACATCAAAAACTTCTTCATTATCAATAGATAAGTTAACTACCTTATTCTCCTCTCTTCATTCCTCCTCCTCTTTTATCCCCTTTCTAATTCTTTGTTGTATACAACCATGGTTTTGTCCTATTTTTGTTGAGGCGCTTAGCATGATTCGTCAAACATGGAGTTATCCCAAAGTGTGGGACTTTGCAATTGAGATAACCCTCTTAATGAAGGTCAGTTCCTATTCCTCTATGTTGATACACACATCCAAACTATAGAGGATCCACTTTAAAATCTAATCTATCTTGCCAATGAGGCAGGGTTAAGAATATTATAAGAAACTAAACCTAAACTACTGTGAGGTGATGCACCAAAAGTAATTTTGAACACTTACTTTTCATGGAGATGGAAACCACAATCGATTAAGGAGGATGGAAACATACCACAGATCAATCCACTAGTGAGAATCCACTAACCATTAAACACAAACCATTAAACATGTAATACAATAACCATGCACAAATAACCAAGATTGCAATGAGAGATCAGAAGAAATAAATGAACACAAGAGAGGGTTGAAATTCATCCACATACTTATATTATTTCTCCACAGATTTGATACAATGGCATTACAATGGCCAAGAGGAACAAACTTGCATTACAACTTGAATGGGAGGTTTGAACTCCACAAATTCACTTACAAACAAGAGAAGAAGGGAGGGTGTAAAGAAAAATTATCCAACATTAGAACAATGCCCCTCATAATATATAGGAAGAATGAGAGAAATGGGAGAGAGGGAAGAAACTTGAAATATTTCTTCAACCACCCTAAAATGCATTGAAATCTCCTGCAACAATGATGGGTTCCATCAGAAACCCATACCTCCATGTACTTTTCCTTGTTGGAGACAAAAGGATCCCATACCTTCATCATTTGGGTAGGTGAGAAATTTAGAAACACCTTTTAAAATGGTGGATTATATTTCTTCATTTTTAATAACTTAGTCTCACTTAAATTGTCTTTGAGGATGTTGAGAGATTTCCAAAAATTCCTTTCTTGTACAAATTCGAGCTCCGAGTAAAATATTATGGCCATCTAAAGATCGAGGTTGCATACGCCTTAATTACGAGTGGTTTACTCTGTTTCTTCGTACTCCAAAATTCCTCACAACATCTGAAATCTGAAATTTCAGACTTTTAGACATTTTTAATTTTAAGGTTGATGCTACTGCTTCATCTTACTCGTCGCGTGTCAAAACCTCAAGCTACAAAATTACGAAGTCCAAAATTTCGAGACATTTGGAATTCAAAAATTTAGACCTTTCCATTTTGAAGATAGGGTTATTGTTCATCTCGCTTGAGTTAACAAAACCTACGAAACTCCAAAACTACGAAGTCCAAAATTTAGACTTGAATTTTAAACTTTGAGTTGTAATTATTGTGTTTTGGGGTTTCAAAGTTCTCAAATGCCGAATCCTCAAGTCTGAAATTCAAACTTTGGGTTTTGGAGATTTTAAATATTGGGGATTTCAAGATTCGGGTTTTTGGGGTTTCGGGGTTTTGGTTTTTTGGGTTTTGAGGTTTGGGTTTTTCGTGGTTTTGGGGATTTTGGGATTTTGGGATTTAGGTTTAGGGTTCGTTTATCCATTTGGGCACATGAAAACTCCAAAACTCCGAAGTCCGAAATTTGGACTTCAGGTTTTGGACGCTTTTTAATTTTTGGGATTTTTATTGTTCACATGTCTATGCTCACCGAAGCCTTTAAAACTCAAGTATGAAACTCAAACTTTGGGTTTGAGGATTCAAGTTATAAATTTCACGCATCTTTCACTCCGGTCCCAAAATTTACCCTAACCTACCTCTCGAACGCGCTCCACCTCTCGAAATATGAAATTTCAAACTTCGATCTTCTTCATTTCCCGAAATTCTCTACAATGCTCGACCTAATCGGCCAACCTCAAAACGAAATCTCTCATGATGAAATCAACCCAATTTTTACAATGTACAAGTTCATGTTTGTTCAATTTTTTTCATGAGGGACAAATATTGATAACACTAATCTTACAAATTATAAGATTGAGCTACTTGATTTGTGTTTTCTAAGGGAAATTGAAAATTCACAAGTGGGATAGGAACTTTAAATTTCATATGGGGGGTAGATGAAACGAAAATTCACATTTCTATAAACTTGAATGACTTCTCAATTCCAAAGGATATGGAAAGTTTAGTTTTCTATAACAATTAGGGATTAGTGTAGGTTGATTAAACATTTTATTCATCACTAAATAGGAAATAAAGACTACATTTATTCATTTTCCTCTTCTTATTATTCACTCTATTCTCTCTCTTTCTAAAACACTACAAGCATAGTTATCTTGATGAACCAAGAAGGAACTTGGTGTCCTTGATTAATTAATCTAAAGAACTGTGTATTTGTAGTTTTTAGTCTTGCTAATTGATTACATTATTTTTTTCCTATGATTTAATGTGAACCTACTATGGTTATTGTGTATAAACTCTGTTAGGGCCTAATCACAACAAAAACTATCTCTTTTCTATTGATTAAGCATTTTATTCATCACTAAATAGGAAATAAAGACTACATTTATTCATTTTCCTCTACTTATTCTTTACTCTATTGTCTCTCTTTTCTAAAGCTTTACAAGCATAGTTACCTTGATCAACCAACAAGGAACTTGGTGTCCTTGATTAATTAAGCTAAAGAACTATGTATCTCGTAGTTTTTAGTGTTGCTAATTGATTACATTATATTTTTCCTATGATTTAATGTGAACCTACTATGGTTATTGTGTATAAACTTTGTTAGTGCCTAATCACAAAAACTATCTCTTTCCTAATTTATCTCTTTTATCCCCGATTGTAACAAATTCTTCCCTTATACTCCATACAAGAACTTTTTAGAGATTCAATGAAGTGTTCCCGGTGTGATCCCCAATCTATTTGGAAACCCCACCGAATTAGGATAGTTTACATTAAATAATGGAAGCCTCCCCATACGCAATAAGGATTGGTTTAGCCCCGCCAACATTGTTAGAAACGCATACTTTGCAACATGAAAATTTATTTCACCCACAAGTATGTATCATAATAAGTAGGAGGGTTTGTTTGCCCTTACCGCAGATAATCATACAACTAAATAGTAATTGAAATCCCACACATAATTCCATTTAGATGAGAAAATAAAGAATAAGGCATAAAATTATACTATAAAAAGACAATATACAACACACAAGTGTATAAAAATAAAATCACATACACAATATAAGAAAGAAAAATCACAAAATGTCATATACAATTACACACGACATTAAGAGAAAATATTATCACAAAAATAAGTATCACTTAGTGATCACCCAAGTATAATAAGAATTCCATGTTAAAAAACAAATGTATAAAGCAATCATCCAAACCAATGTCACTCAATCAAATTATGCAACATGTACTCTTATATATAGTAATCAAATAATACAATTTCCTAATGTAGTCAAGGAATGTAACATGCTCTGGATAAATCAAGTCGAACTTTCATACAAAAATTAGTGATGTACATAATTAGTTTATGACAGCAATCAATCATGCAAACAACTATTATAATCCATGCACACACTATAGGGGAGTTACTCTCAAACTAAAAAATAAAATGACCTCCTATAGAGCCTTATTTTTTGATCATATTAAATATTGAATTGGATACTTATTTGGAACATGAGGAAATTTCTTACCTTCAACCCTTTGTAAACATTGAAAAGTTAAATGGGAGTTATTCATTAACTAAAATGTAAAATGACCTCTTATAGAGCCTTGTTTTGTGAGCATATTAAACACCGAGTTGGATGATTATTGGGAACATGAGGAAATTTCTTATCTTTAACCCTTCGTAAATATTAAAATGCTTGAGTGAACTCACAATTGCTTATTTTACACTTGTAATTTATTCTAACCTCGCACCTTAAAAAATTGGGTTATCATATTCACATTCAAATAACATTAGAGTGATGTTTTGTGGGCTCTATCTCAAGGTAAACACTCTATTAATGAATAAAAATGTTTGTGGAATGTACTTGTAATGCCCACTCCTCTTTGGCACTTATTTTACTATGATCTTGATTTTTAGTTGATTAGAGACATGGACATTTTGATTATCGATATGTTGTGACTCACCTTATGGATCAGTATGGAATCCTAGCAAACATAGATAAATCTTTCTATACTTGATGATGACCTACTATTATTTTTTTTTATGCTAACATTTTGGGATGCTTGACAATGACAATTGTACTCAGATTACTAGACTAACCATTTGATTTCTTTGATATCGTAAATTGTTAATAATGTGATGATATTAGGGATTGGTAACATGCTATTGAGTGTATCTAGTAGAAATGAGTTACATTAAATATAGGGAATAGCATGGTTGTTGTAGAATGTGAATTTGATTATTCATAACTATAAATTATTGATTATAGTAGAGCTGAAATGTTATAAATCGTAAACAATTGATAGAATTTCCTAACTTTGGTGATGATTTAGTTACGAATATGATGATGTCTATTGATAGAGATTTATATGTGTGTATATTGTTTGATTTATGTTGAAGATTGTGTGATAGATGCTTTATATGTGTTTTACTTCCATGATGTATTGATATGACCTTGAGGCCAACGAGGTATTTTTTGATTTTGTAGGAAATTATAACACAACAAACAAAAAGGGATAGGAGACCAACAATGAAAGAATTTTGGGTATTGGCAACTGGTCACCTTGGAAAATTGTGATATTTGTGTTGTTATGTTGTTGATAATTTGTTAGAAGTCCCCATTTTGGGGTGGCCTCAAATGTGACAATGGGTAGATGTGTTGTTTTCTATTTTCATTTTAGTTATTTTGTGAGTATGTGATTCACTTTATTATTGTTAGTTAATGTGCTCTTATTTAATTTAATTAATCATATTAATTAAAGTAATTTGGGATGTGATCAGGGGGTATTTAATTTTAGTAGATTGTCCTTGATTTAATTATATATTTGGAAAATATTTTATTGGTTTTCGTGATGTGTACTCAACCTTGCATGTCAAACTCGGATTTTAGCTTAAGGGCCATTTTTGGAGGCTTATGGGACAAGTTAAGCTTGTCCCACATCTCTTAAATTCACATACAAATTATAACTATGGGGTACGGTGTAGTGCCCACTTCCCTTCGACCTCATTTTGTTCTGTTGCTTTCGAGACTGATTACTTCACTATGGATTCATTATGGCTTCTTGAGTTAGCATGCTAGTAGATATCATAGACATTGGACTGTTATTGATTTGATCTTTATATGATGCATATGGTTTACTGGTGGACATTTGATGACGATATTTGTATAATTTTGACAGGGTTATTTATCTTTAATTATGACATGTGATATGTTTAATCGTTTTGAGTAGGACTTGATAATTGGACTAATGTGATGATCGTTTTGACATAAATGAAATGTGGAATAGAAATGTGCTAGAAAGTGTTAGTGTTATCGTACTTGCATAGATGATGGTAAATCATGTGTCGTTTATTTTAGATTATATTGTATATTTGGCATGAATGTTTTAATGCGGCCAATAGGCCGAAGGAGGTATTTTCTGCTCTGCAGGTATATGATATTCACAACAATATTGGGGAGTGGAGACCAACCACATCGGAATTTGAGAAGAATCCAACTAAGGTCACCATGGCAACAAGTAATTGTGTGTGTGTTAGAATTATCTGGTAAAGGGAAAATTGTGACCTAGGGATCATGTGTTGCTTTGTTTTAATTTTTCCCTTTTTGTTTTATGTTAGTATGTGTTGCTCTTTGTAAATGAAATTTTACTTGTGTTATTATTCATATTCTTTGGATTGGAGTTTACCCCTTTGTTATCCATGGGTTGTAGTGGGTTAATTAAATTAATTTTAAATTGTCCTAAGCTAATTAAAAGATGTGACCTAAGAGAGTTCATTTATTAACCTTGATTTACTTTGGATTTTGTGTTGAGTGATGTGTGTATGAGTTTTGAGTGTAGCACACTCTCCCCCACATGTGAAACTCGAATTTGGCCTTTGAGGCCAAATTTGGAAGCTTGTGGACAAGTCAAACTTGTCCCACACCTCTTAAAACCCCATGCCAACCCTACCTATGGGTTGAGGGTCAAATTTAGGGTCTTTTAGGTGTTTTGGGGGATAAAAGGGTAAAAATATTAATTACACTTTCTTTCAAATTTAATTTTGTCCTTTGGGGGAATAGGTTTAATTGGAATGTGTAAGGTGCTTTCCTTTCTTTTAACCAGCTATTAATGGTGCATTGGAATTTGATGTTGACCAAATGATGTGGCGTGGAGGGAAAAGGGGGTGGCATCCTACTTGGAGCCACATAATCCCTCCCTCTCTTTTCTCTATTTATTTGATCCTCTTGTTTGTTTTGGGGGTTGGAAGTTTCATTTTTAGTCTTGTGTATTTTGGAGAGGAGAGGATTTGGGAAAGAGTTTGTGGATTTTTGGAGCTTGTGGATACTTGCTCGATCTTTGAAGGGGTTTGAGACTTGATACTTGGAACAAGCTCCACCATGGAAAGGTAGGAGCTTCACCTTTACTTGTATTATGTTTTCTTCTTTTTGTTATATGAATGAGTATATTGATGTTGTGTTGAATATTATTATTTGAAATGCTTGTTGGGATGGGTAGAATGCCTAAGTTGGGAGTGGGAGGAGAATATGGGGAGCTTAATTGAGGGAGGCATAAGAGATCATGTTCTTGAGGAGGAAGTTTGGGTTGGGTGCCCACCTTGTAAGAGAAATGCTTGCATTTTCTTATCGTTTTACTTTGAGGGAGCCATAAGAGTTGAGGGAGGCATAAGAGTGAATGGAGGGATAAGGGATTTTTGAGGGAGGTATAAGAGTTGTTAGGGGTATTTTGTTTTGCATTGGAGGCTTTTAGGTGGCACCCATTCCCATTGGGAGGCATAAGTGGCCTCCCATATGTCTTACCCTTGTGGCTTTCTTGGTGAGCCTTGTGACTTGTTGTTGTGATTGTTTTTCCTCTTGTTGTGTTGTTGATTCTCTTGTGTTGAAGGATTATGGAATGCATGTGAAATGTTATGTTTAGTTATGTGGAAGCTTTTAGTTGCCATGAGTTGGATTCTCTCCCATTGTGATGTGGTTGGGGCTCGGGAGCCAATGGAGAGGATGGCTTCTCTTCTCCATTAGGTATTTGATTGGGAGGAGAGCGTTGCCTCTCCCCTTATTTTTTTGTGAACCAAGCAAACTATGGAGGAGCCACCTTGTTGATATTTGGAGCATTGGAACCTTGTATTTGATAATGTGAAACCATTATGTAGTTTTACCCACCTTGAGTGGAGAAAAAATGTAATATTACTTTTTATTTTAGCTTCCACTATTGCAAATTTGTTCCGACATGAAGTAGGAAATGTTGTAACAAGATTTTGAAGGAAATTTGTATTGAAATGTTAGCATTTCTTACTCTAAAATTTATTGGAAATGTTGAATTCTTTTGTGGATTGTTGGAAAAAAAATTACAAAAGAAAATAGATTAAAATTTTGTTTGGTTACTTGAGAGTGATGTATTGGAAAGGTTGGAAAAATAGTGCATTATCTCTTCTTTTATAGTTGATGGAAAGACTTAAGTTTTCAAATGGATTTTAGTATGACAATGAAGCATTTTAAGCTCTAGCTCTTTTATGTCTTTCTTCATTTATGAATCCATTGTAAAATTATTGGCAAAGTGTAGAAGGAAATGAAATCAACTTACTTAAAATCCCATGCAATGTCTATTAGAGTTGGATAGAAACAAATGTTAATACAAATACTTAAAAACTTATCAAGTCCATTTACACATGTCCTCAACGTTTAAGGAGGAAACAAATGTTTAAATATTACTCCTATTAAATCAATGCTAAAATTTTTGAAATCATTATTATCAAGTCATATTACTATCAATATATTATCAATTTTTCCTTTATATTGATAAGAGCATATTAAGATAAACTATTGCCAAGTAGATGAAACTAAACATAATTTCAAACGAGTCCTTTTGACATGGCCGTAACAGGCCTGCACTTAATCCTACGCTGAAACTATTCCTTTTTCTATTTTTTTGCAAAACAAATCGGGCTTCATGAATATTCTGCCATGAAACAGACTCACCTCTACGTAGGAGGCGCCCATAGAATTGCAGAGAGGAATAAGCTAAAATACTTAAAAAATCATACGTTCATGTTATATATAAAACAATTAATATAATGATAGGTCTCTGTATAATCGTCGTATATTAAGACAGTAATAAAATACACGCAGAAATGCTCTTATAATAGCAAAACAAATTGTGCTTCTTGTATATTCTGATATGAAACAGATCCACCTCTAAGAGGCTCCTTCCACGAGCCGCTCTGTATCTGCGACAGGACCCTTGTAGAAGAGCTACGCATTAGTTTCCACCAGGCCTTCTATAAACACTTTCACTATCCCTTAATCGATTTTGATTTTTTTTTGTGCGCCTCCTCTGTCCCTCAATCTATTTGATAAAAATATCCTGAAGGCGAACCCGAATTTGAAGGTGTATTCGATACTGATAGATAACAACATAGCTGGACAGTTTTCTTGTTTACATGCTCGCTAATAGGACTGTGGACCCCCGCCATGGACGCATCTTGCAGCACTCAACAAAGGTGAAGGTAGCAGCGCCTGTTACCCAAGCCGTAGCTCCATCTCTAACCACTCTTCCTTGTTCACGCGGCTAGGCTGATTAAAACGGGTCGACACGCCTTTCCACTGGCCTATGGCTTCATCTATAACCATCACATCGTATTTACTCAGCTAGGAAAAAACCACACAGCAGGTCGACTGTGAAAATCTTATGGTTTGCAAAATCTAAGTGAATTCAATAAAGATATGCGGCCAGTTGGAGTGGCTTGCAAGTCAAAAAGGGGAGTTATTTCTTTGCGGCAGGTGGCTGGAGCCACCCACCCCCAACCATGACTTTCCAGCCCTTTTCTTTTTTTTTTTTCTTTTTTATGTCCTCCATGTAGTGGGTTGTCCACACAATATCTTATTTTCTACCTCATGATTGGTTCTTCTGTTTCTATATTCATGGGAGGTGGTATGTGGAGGGTACCACTTGGTGAATAGGTGGCGTGGTGTCATGTTAAGGTGCTCATGTGGAATGTTGGTCAAACTTTAAGATCCATGCATGTCCCTACTTGGGCCAAGCCATATAACTATTTCCTTTTGCCGAGCGTTGAGCCGTTGTGCCCTATGTGCATAGAGATCGATTTGTTTTTCCCAATGGGTTGGGCCAAGCTCATTGGCCCATACAAATGTGATGTTGGTTAGCCACGTATCATTGCTATATGCAATTGAACGATTAGAATAAATTGGTAAGTGGCTCGGCTAAACAATATAGAACATAGGTCGCCAAGCTATGTGAAGAGCTAGCCGAGATGGCCCAATGTAGAATTTTAACTCGCTCTGTCATAAAAATATGGAACTGCCAAATTAGACCATTATGAAACCAAGTTGACGTGGAATATTATAGCCCAAAAGCAGCTCATTCCTCCATATATGAACCCGTCAATGCTAATGAGCTCGCCGAGGAAATAATTAGCTCGCCCACATAATGCAAACTCGCCCAATGCAAATAATAACTCGCCGAGTGGTGTGGAGTAGCTTGGTCTCCAATAAAGCTCACCGAGTTTATTTGAACAGCTCGCTAGGTGTGGTTTGACCTATATATAACTTTGATTGGTGGTACACATATAAATTAAACTCCTCGAGCCATGTGAAAACAACTCGAAGTATAGTTCTGTTTATTTATAAAGTGGAATATGATTAAGTTAAAATATTGTCTTTTGGTTTATAAACACATAAACTTGGTGGCATATGTATATATATCCCATTTTGAGATTTTAAATATATATATATATATATATATATATATTATTTATGCAACCAACTTAAGATGTTTAGCAAACCTTTCTCTATTGAATGCATGACATGAATCATGTAAACGAAGTTAAATAATTAAAAAAAAAAATCGCCGCATTTTCGGCCGGATGTTTTCGCCGCTTCATCGTCCATCATCGCCGTGAGCATCATCTTTTTGCGGCGCTACATTTTGGTATTAGAGCCAGGGGTTCGAAGCTGGGACCCTTGGGCACACGCAGAAAACACAAAACAGAACATTTAACTTAGTACAGAGCTGATTCTTTTAAAATATAAAACCACAATGTTGATAATTATAGTAAACAACAAATTTAGAAAACTGACACAAGACCTAGAATAATGAACTAACTCTCGCCTTGATCTGTGCAGGAGGCGCGGATTGGGCGAGGGGTCTCTTCATATAGACCTAGACATACCACCACTAGAGCAGGCCGTAGCATCCCTTCTACCTTAGATCTTGCAGACACTCCAGGATGTCAATGCCGCTATACGCGGAGAACCCTTGGGAGGACGACTTGCTAGACATAGTTTGAAGCCATCGGTAGATGCCCAGAATCCCTCGACACAACAAGGAGCACAAGGTAGATAACTTCCGTGCGGAGTCGGCTAGGCGAGTCGCCACAGAGAGGACATGGGGACAGTCTCTGAGCCCTGCAGCAGGGAGGAGCATTCGGATAGACCTAGGATTCGTCATACGTCGCCACGCATCATATCGTGAGATCCTGGTCGTGACCATCTCACTATTCGGGTGATACAGGCGGTTTTTAGGCAGAGGCTTGGTTGGTGAGCTTGAGCAGATGCTTCAAGCTCTACCCTTGTACTAGCAACACGAAAGCTCGTGTTGCAATCCATCTTCTAAAGGATGGAGCAGGAGTCTGGTGGAGGACCGAGGAGCAGAAGCTCCATGTTGACTCGAGACGATTACCTGGGAGTTGTTTGAGGAGCGTTTTAGGAGCAGGTATTTACCCAGGAGATTTATACAACAGTGCATAGACGAGTTTCATGACCTCCGTCAGGCATCGATGATAGTAGCTGAGTATGAGAGTCGATTTCTAGACCTACTCCAGAGACGTCGACTACATGCAGATGAGCGGTGCACGGATTCACAGGTTCATCCGGGGCCTAAATTTGGATTTAGGTGGCGCAGTGCGCATTCACTACCCACATACATTAGCAGAGGCCGTGGAGAAGGCCTATATTGCAGAGGAGACACGGGGAAGACGCAGCAGGCTAGAGAAAGAGTTCGGAGCCATATCCAGTAGATGCAGGATAGTAGGTCGAAGGGGTCGGGCTTCCTCCTCCACGGGTGGACAGAATTCGTAAGTGTCATTCGTGCCACCACAAAGAAGAGCAAAGCAGCAGTGACCCACCCACCTTACCGCCCACCGGCCACCACAGAGAGAGGACGTAGTATGGGGTCTCCTCCTAGGGTCCCATCAGACAAAGGTGCACCGAGAGCTCGCTCGGCACAGAGCTCGTCACACAGAGACCTCAAAGCAGCTCCATAGCTAGATCGTCGGATCTCGTATCTCGATCATCTAGAGTACCACCGGAGCTACTTCCCACCGGAGAGGACCAGTAATGCTGTTATGGTTGTGGTGTTGTTGGAAATCATTGGAGAGATTGCCCACGTAACCCTAACTAGGGTAAGACACGGGGCTGAGCCAACTATTGGAGATATGGTACAAAGTCATCGGATCTATGTAGCGGTCGAGAACCACCAGGATGAGCATCAGAGTACCGTGATTGAGACGACAGTAGTGTGTGGTGGTATTTCCGCCTATATTATTTGATTCTGTTCTTCTCGATTCTTTTATCGCACCATCCTTAGTAGAGCATTGCGCAGCTAGTGGCGCTAGGCAAGGCCATAGTTGGGATGTTGAGATGGCTTCAAGCCAAAATTTCTATTAACTCCTTAATTAAGGAGTGTGTAGTGGATTCGGGACCCTTCACCACTACTTCGATCTTTGATCCTTCCATTAGGATCTTATGGCATCATTTTAGGCATGGATTGGTTGTCCGCTCATGAGCTAGAGTGGATTGTTACCATAAGACTATTTCTTGCATAGATGATCTTGGAGTAGAGTCAGTGATATCAGAGGTTAGGAGGGCCATATCCATTCGCACCATCTCCGCTATGCAGCTTAAGCGGTGTGCGTGACAGGGTTGTCAGATGTTTGCTATTACGGTCAGTGACAGATCAGAGGATGAGTCGAGAGGACCTTCCCTAGATGATCATCCCATCTTGTCAGAGTTTTCCAGTGTGTTCCCAGGGGAGCTACTGGGATTACCTCCCCCACGTGAGATCGACTTCTATATAGATCTAGTTCCGAGCGCAGAGCCTATCTCACGAGCACCCTATCAGATGACTACTCCTGAGTTATGTGAGCTCAAGTTGCAGCTTGAGGACCTTCTGGAGAAAGGCCTAATCCGTCCTAGTGTATCCCCTTAGGGTGCACCAGTGATCTTCGTGAAGAAGAAGGATGGATCTCTTCGGTTGTGTATTGAGTACCGTCACCAATAAAGTAACGATCAAGAATCGTTACCCCCTTCCACGCATTGATGTTTTATTTGATCGATGAAGGGGCTACGCTTTTCTAAGATAGATCTTAAGTCGATACCATCACCTCGTGGATTGCATGGAGACATATATTCACAAGACAGCTTTCCGTACGAGATATGGCCACTACGAGTTCACAGTGGTACCTTTCGGTTTGATGAATGCCCCCGCAGTGTTTATGAGTTTGATGAATGGGGTATTCAAGACCTTCCTTGATCACTTCATGCTCATCTTCCTTGATGAAATTCTGATTTACTCACGCACACGTGAGGAGCATGAGGAGCACCTTCGCCAGTTCTTCAAAGTGTCTTCACGAGCAAAATGCGCTTTACGGGAACTTGAGAAGTGTGTGTTCTTTCACTGAGGTGCGATTTTGGGCCACATCATTTCGGGGAAGGTATCACAACTCAATCCTTCCAAGATTCGAGCCATCATGGATTGGCTAGCACCCACTATTGTGACCGAGGTGCGTATTTTCATGGGTCTAGCAGGGTATTACAGGAGGTTTGTTCAGGACTTCTCTCGGATTGCGCACCCTATCACTTCTCTTCAGCGGAAAGGGAAGAAGTTTTTATGGTCAGATAGATGTGAGCAGGCCTTCAGTACATTGAAGGAGTGCCTCATGAGAGCACCTATTCTTGTAGTGCCGCATCCTCGGTGAGTTCTACGCTTACATAGATGCTTCCTCGGCGTGACTTGAGGCGTGTTAATGCAGGAGGGTAGAGTAGTTTCCTTTGAGTCTCACAAACTCAAAGATTATGAGCTTAATTATATAACCCATGACCTTGAGCTTGCAGTAGTGGTACATGCCTTAAGTACGGTGGAGACATTTTCTTCTTGGCCGAGATCTACACTCGTGACGGATCACTTGAGTCTTCGCCACCTATTCACGCAGCCCTCAACGCAACGTCGGTGGCGTTGGATGGAGTTACTCTATGAGTATGACATGGAGATAGAGCATGTGAAAGGGAAGGAGAATGTGGTTGCAGATGCCTTGAGTAGGCGGAGACATGTGGCTATGGCCACCGCAGGGGTATAGATTTACTGAGTAGGATCTTGCAGCAGCCTCCCTCAGATAGTTTCTACGTTGCACCAGAAGAGCAAGTAGATCGAGTCTCGTAGACCACTTGAGGGGATATTTGATGGATTTTCATTAGAGGCGAGATGGTATTCTTAGACACAGAGGTCGGATATATGTTCCTAGAGATGGAGGCTTGGGACATGACATTTTGACAGAGGCTCATTGTGCACCTTATTCAGTCCATCCCGGGGTGAAGAAGATGCATGCCACCTTGAGACAGTTGTATTTTTGGAGAGGACTTCGGAGAGACGTGGCTTCATTTGTGTCACACTATTTAGAGTTCCAAAGGGTGAAGGCCGAGCATGAGCATCCAGCTGGCCTTCTCTATCCTCACGCCATACCAGAGTGGAAGTGGGACACCATTTCCATGGACTTCATCATTGGGTTACCTACGTCGAGATACCATCACGACGCCATCATGTTCACGGTGGATAAATTGATGAAGGTAGCTCATTTCTCTCCGGTGAAGACCACCTATACAGCGAGTGCTGTGGCACGAGTATACCTTGATGAGATTGTCAGATTACATGGGATTCCGTAGAAGATCATTTGCGACCGTGACCCTTTGTACACTTCCCATTTCTGGACCACCATGCAGTATGCCCTCGGGACGAGGATTAACTTTAGCACAGCTTATCACCCTGAGATAGATGGATAAATAGAGAGGGTGAATCAGATTTTGGAGGATATTCTCAGGATGTACGTGATGGATCATCACCAAGATGGGAGGAGTATCTCGTATTTGGTGGAGTTTGCCTACAATAATAGTTTTCGAGTTCTATAGGCATGGATCCTTTTCGGGCTTTATATGGTAGAGAGTGCAGACACCTCTTAGTTGGGATAGGATTGAGGACAGGGTTTCCCTCGGGCCAGCATTATTACAGGACATGGAGCAGCAGTCAGCCGCCTTGATCGAGCAGAGATTGCAAGAGGCGCAGGATGTACATGTAGAAGTATACTGCACTCAAAGATAGACGATCGCAGCTTTGAGGTAGGCACGAAGGTGTTTCTTCGTGTCAAACCGCATAAGAACCCTATCTCATTATGGAAAAGGTTCTAAGCTTACTCCTAGGTTTTTGGGTCCCTTTGAGATCTTGGAGCGCCTCGGTCCCTTGGCCTATCGTCTAGCTTTGCCACCTAGCTTATAGCGCATCCATGATGTGTTTCACATTTCTTTGCTTAGGAGATATATTTCTGATCCTTCTCATGTGCTAGATTGGACTGCATTGTAGGTGTTGGATCAGGGGCAGGTGATGGTGGAGCCCGTGCGCAGTTTAGATCGTAGGACCCCGGGCCTTCACGGTAGAGAGATTGATCGAGTTCGGGTCCAATGGGATAGGTATGATGAGACTGCAGCTACTTTGCTATGAGGACAGCTTCCACACCTTTTCAAAAGGACTTCCGGAGGAAATCGAGTCTAAGGGAAGGGGGATGTAGTGCCCACTTCCTTCAACCTCATTTTGTTCTCGTTGCTTTTGAGACTGATTACTTCACTATGGATTCATTATGGCTTCTTGAGTTAGCATGCTAGTAGATATCATGTATAGACATTGGACTCATTATTGATTTGATCTTTATATGATGCATATCGCTTTCTGGAGGACATTTGATGATGATATTTGTATAATTTTGACAGGTTATTTATCTTTAATTATGACATGTGATATGTTTAATCGCTTTTGAGTAGGACTTGATAATGGGACTAATGTGATGATCGCTTTGACATAAATGAAATGTGGAATAGAAATGTGTTAGAAAGTGTTAGTGTTATCATACTTGCATAGATGATGGTAAATCATGTGTCATTTATTTTAGATTATATTGTATATTTGACATGAATGTTTTAATGCGCCAACAGCCGAAGGAGGTATTTTCTGCTCTGCAGTATATGATATTCACAACAATATTGGGGAGTGGAGACCAACCACATCGGAATTTGAGAAGAATCCAACTAAGGTCACCATGGCAACAAGTAATTGTGTGTGTGTTAGAATTATCTGGTAAAGGGAAAATTGTGACCTAGGGATCATGTGTTGCTTTGTTTTAATTTTTCCCTTTTTGTTTTATGTTAGTATGTGTTGCTCTTAGTAAGTGAAATTTTACTTGTGTTATTATTCATATTCTTTGGATTGGAGTTTACCCCTTTGTTAGCCATGGGTTGTAGTGGGTTAATTAAGTTAATTTTAAATTGTCCTAAGCTAATTAAAAGATGTGACCTAAGAGAGTTCATTTATTAACCTTGATTTACTTTGGATTTTGTGTTGAGTGATGTGTGTATGAGTTTTGAGTGTAGCACACTCTCCCCCACATGGGAAACTCGAATTTGGCCTTTGAGGCCAAATTTGGAAGCTTGTGGGACAAGTCAAACTTGTCCCACACCTCTTAAAACCCCATGCCAACCCTACCTATGGGTTGGAGGGCCAAATTTAGGGTCTTTTAGGTGTTTTGGGGGGATAAAAGGGTAAAAATATTAATTGCACTTTCTTTCAAATTTAATTTTGTCCTTTGGGGGGAATAGGTTTAGTTGGAATGTGTAAGGTGCTTGCCTTTCTTTCAACCACCTATTAATGGTGCATTGGAATTTGATGTTGACCAAATGATGTGGAGTGGAGGGAAAAGGAGGTGGCATCCTACTTGGAGCCACATCATCCCTCCCTCTCTTTTCTCTATTTATTTTATCCTCTTGTTTGTTTTGGGGGTTGGAAGTTTCATTTTTAGTCTTGTGTATTTTGGAGAGGAGAGGATTTGGGAAAGAGTTTGTGGATTTTTGGAGCTTGTTGTTGCTTGTGGAAATTTTGTTGGAGCTTGTGGATGCTTGCTTGATCTTTGGAGGGGTTTGAGACTTGATACTTGGAACAAGCTCCACCATGGAAAGGTAGGAGCTTCACCTTTACTTGTATTATGTTTTCTTCTTTTTGTTATATGAATGAGTATATTGATGTTGTGTTGAATATTGTTATTTGAAATGCTTGTTGGGATGGGTAGAATGCCTAAGTTGGGAGTGGGAGGAGACTATGGGGAGCTTAATTGAGGGAGGCATAAGAGATCATGTTCTTGAGGAGGGAGTTTGGGTTGGGTGCCCACCTTGTAAGAGAAACACTTGCATTTTCTTCTAGTTTTACTTTGAGGGAGCCATAAGAGTTGAGGGAGCCATAAGAGTGAATGGAGGGATAAGGGGTACTTGAGGGAGGCATAAGAGTTGTTAGGGGTATTGTGTTTTGCATTGGAGGCTTTTAGGTGGCACCCATTCCCATTGGGAGGCATAAGTGGCCTCCCCATATGTCTTACTCTTGTGGCTTTCTTGGTAAGCCTTGTGACTTGTTGTTGTGATTGTTTTTCCCTCTTGTTGTGTTGTTGATTCTCTTGTTTTGAAGGATTATGGAATGCATGTGAAATGTTATGTTTAGTTATGTGGAAGCTTGTATTTTCCATGGGTTGGATTCTCTCCCATTGTGATGTGGTTGGGGCTCGGGGGCCAATGGAGAGGATGGCTTCTCTTCTCCATTGGGTATTTGGTTGGGAGGAGAGCGTTGCCTCTCCCCTTATTTTTTTGTGAACCAAGCAAACTATGGAGGAGCCACCTTGTTGATATTTGGAGCATTGGAACCTTGTATTTGATAATGTGAAACCATTATGTAGTTTTACCCACCTCGAGTGGAGGAAAAATGTAATATTACTTTGTATTTTAGCTTCCACTATTGCAAATTTGTTCCGACATGAAGTAGGAAATGTTGTAATAAGATTTTGAAGGAAATTTGTATTGAAATGTTAGCATTTCTTACTCTAAAATTTATTGGAAATGTTGTTGAATTCTTTTGTGGAATGTTGGAAAAAAAATTACAAAAGAAAATATATTAAAATTTTGTTTGGTTACTTGAGAGTAATGTATTGGAAAGGATGGAAAATAGTACATTATCTCTTCTTTTATAGTTGATGGAAAGACTTAAGTTTTCAAATGGCTTTTAGTATGACAATGAAGCATTTTAAGCTCTAGCTCTTTTACATCTTTCTTCATTTATGAATCCATTGTAAAATTATTGGCAAAGTGTACAAGGAAATGAAATCAACTTACTTAAAATCCCATGCAATGTCTATTAGAGTTGGATAGAAACAAATGTTAATACAAATACTTAAAAACTTATCAAGTCCATTTACACATGTCCTCAACGTTTAAGGAGGAAACAAATGTTTAAATATTACTCCTATTAAATCAATGCTAAATTTTTTGAAATCATTATTATCAAGTCATATTACTATCAATATATTATCAATTTTTCTTTTATATTGATAAGAGCATATTAGGATAAACTATTGCCAAGTAGATAAAACTAAACATAATTTCAAACGAGTCCTTTTGACATGGCCGTAATAGGCCTGCACTTAATCCTACGCTGAAACTGTTCCTTTTTCTATTTTTTTTTGCAAAACAAATCGGGCTTCATGAATATTCTACCATGAAACAGACTCACCTCTACGTAGGAGGCACCCATAGAATTGCAGAGAGGAATAAGATAAAATACTTAAAAATATCATACGTTCATGTTATATATAAAACAATTAATATAATGATAGGTCTCGTATAATCGTCAGATATTAAGACAAAGAATAAAATACACACAAATGCTCTTGTAATAGCAAACAAATTGTGCTTCTTGTATATTCTGATATGAAACAGATCCACTTCTAAGAGGCTCCTTCCACGAGCCCTTCAGATCTCGCGACAGGACCTCAGTAGAAGAGCTACGCATTAGTTTCCACCAGGCCTTCTATAAACACTTTCACCGTCCCTTAATCGATTTTGATTTTTTTTTTTTTTTGGCCTCCTCTGTCCCTCAATCTATTTGATAAAAATATCCTCAAGGCGAACTCAATTCAAGGTGTATTCGATCGAACAGATAACAACATAGCTGACATGGTTTGCTTGTTTACACACTGCTACCGGACTGTGGACCCCACCATGGACGTATCTTGTAGCACTCAACGAAGGTGAAGGTAGCAGCGCTTGCTTCCCAAGCCGTAGCTCCATCTCTAACCACTCTTCCTCGTTCACACGGCCAGCCGATTAAAACAGTCAACACGCCTTTCCACCGCCTATGGCTTCATCTATAACCATCACATCGTATTTACTCACCAGGACAAAATCACACAGCAGGTCGAGTGTGAAAATCTTATGGTTTGCAAAATCTAAGTGAATTCACTAAAGATATGCGGCACTGGAGTGGCTTGCAAGTCAAAAAGGGGAGTTATTTCTTTGCGGCGGGTGGCTGGAGGCACCCACCCCCAACCATGACTTTCCAACCCCTTTTCTTTTTTTTTTCTTTCTTTTATGTCCTCCACGTAGTGGCTTGTCCACACAATATCTTATTTTCTTCCCCATGATTGGTTCTTCGGTGTTCTATATTCATGGGAGGTGGTATGTGGAGGGTACCACTTGGTGAATAGGTGGCGTGGTGTCATGTTAAGGTGCTCATGTGGAACGTTGGTCACACTTTGAGATCCATGCATATCCCTACTTGGGCCGAGCCATATAACTATTTCCCTTTTGCCGAGCATTGAGCCGTTGTGCCCTATGTGCGTATAGATCAGTTTGTTTTTCCCAATGGGTTGGGCCAAGCTCATTGGCCGAGACAAATGTGACGTTGGTTAGCCATGTATCATTGCTATATGCAATTGAATGATTAGAATAAATTGGTAAGTGGCTCAGCTAAACAATATAGAACATAGGTTGCCAAGCTATGTGAAGAGCTAGCCGAGATGGCCCAATGTAGAATTTTAACTCGCTCATTATATAAAATATGGAACTGCCAAATTAGACCATTATGAAACCAAGTTGGCATGGAATATTATAGCCCAAAAGCAGCTCATTCCTCCATATATGAACCCGTCAATGCTAATGAGCTCGCCGAGGAAATAATTAGCTCACCCACATAATGCAAACTCACCCAATGCAAATAATAACTCACCGAGTGGTGTGGAGTAGCTTGGTCTCCAATAAAGCTCACCGAGTTTATTTGAATTTCGCTAGGTGTGGTTTGACCTATATATAAATTTTATCGGTACACATATAAATTAAACTCCTCGAGCCGTGTGAAAACAACTCAAGTATAGTTTTGTTTGTTTACAAAGTGGAATATGATTAAGTTAAAATATTTTCTTTTGGTTTATAAACACATAAACTTGGTGGCATATGTATATATATCCCATTTTTAGATTTTAAATATATATATATATATAGTATTTATGCAACCAAATTAAGACATTTAGCAAACCTTTCTCCATCAATGCATGACATGAATCTTGTAAACAAAGTTAAATAATTAAAAAAATTGTCGCATTTTCGGTCGGATGTTTTCGCCGCTTCGTCGTCATCGCCGTCGTGAGCGTGCCTTTTTGTGGCGCTACATAAGGGGTAAAAATTAGGCTGCATTATGTGATTTGGAAGGTAAAAAGGTGAAATTAGTACACTTTATTTCATGAGTTTTAATTTTGTCCTTTGGACTATGGTTATGGTTTGTGTGTGGAAGGAGAATTTGTCACTTTCTCATTCACCAATTAATGAGATTTTGGCTTCGTGTTTGACCATGTGTTGTGGAGTGGAGGATAAGTGATGTGGCATCCTACATGGAGCCACATCACCACTCTCTCCTCACTTTTCTATTTATGTATGTTGTTTTGAAGTTTTTGGGGTTACATGTTTTATTGGGACTCTTACATTTTTGACAAGCTTTTTTGTGGAGTTCTTGTTGGCATCTTGGAAGATTGTTTTATGTTTGTCTTGGACTGGGAAAATCTTGGAGCTTGTGCTTGTGGATTGGATATTTCTTGCAATGGAAAGGTAGGGACTTCACCCATACATTTATTTATTTTTTATTTATTGTACAAATGGTTGTAAATGAATGAATGTTGTGTATTTTGGATTTGGGGGATAGAATGGCCTTAAGGTTATGTAGGAGAAATAAAATGGAGATTTATTGAGGGATGGATATGAGTCTATATTATGCATTTGGAAGGAGTTTTGGGTTGGGTCTCCCACCTTCTGATAATAATAAATATTTCTTATTTATCTTGTTATTTTTATTTAGGGAGGGATAAGAGTTGAGGGAGACATAAGAGAAATTGAGGGAGGGATAAGATTTTTGTTGTGGTTGTGTGAATGAAGTTTGGGAGGCTTTTAAGGTGGACACCTACAGCCATTGGGAGACATGAGTTATTCCCATGTTTCTTCTCTCCCTTGGCTTGAATTTGAACCTTTGTGCTTGGTAAAATTATATGTTTGTTGTTATTTTTGTATTGTGCTTGTTATGTTTGAAGTTTGTGTGAATGGATGTTTTTGAAGCCTTGTAAATGTTTCCATGGTTGATTGATATCCCTTATTTCTTCATTGTCGAGGCTTGGGGTCCAATGAGGAGGATGGATTCTTATTCTCATTGGATTATAGGTTGGGTGAAGAGTGTTGCCTACTCCCCTTTCCATTGTTTTTTTGTTTGGATATTGAAGAAATGAAGGATTTCAAGTTATCATTTTGGAAAGTTTTGTGTTGAAGAAGGTCAAAGAAAGAGATAGTACTTTTTGTAAAATTTGGCCATGTTGTTCAACTTAATTGGAAGGCTTGTATACTCTTGTATTTTGAAAGGAGTTTCTTGTAAAATTTATTATCAAGTTATGTATTGGAAGTGATTGAAGAAAGAACTTTTGAAAGTTGTAATTCATTGAAAAGGTATTTCTTTCAAATCTGAACTAAGATCATAGTTTCTTGTGCTTTCCTTTGGTGAAATGGTTGTGTTTGTCTTGGAAGAATGTATGAAATTTACACTTGACTTTCTTCGTTTAAATGGATATCATTCTTGTTATGAAAAGAAAAGAGACGCATTTACATTTTTATAGTAAGAGTTAGTAAATTGAAAATTTTGAAATATATTGGCATGACACTACCCTTGTATGCAAATATGAAGATGTTGAAATGCAATATGTTTAAACTAAAGTACGAAACAATGAACCTCACTTCAATGTAATTGGGATGACATATACATTTGATCGATAATCTTGAAGTTGGTTTAAAATGAAGAAGTGACATCAGCCTATCAATTATCGATTGTAGGCACCATAATTAATATTTAATATTTCCATAGTAAACCAACCCGTAGAAAATATGGTGGAAAATACACGAAAATGAGGTTCTATTTTCGGGAAAAAAAACCTCCGCCCTATGCGAGCATGCAAAGCGCGGTTTCAAAACTGCCACCATGTGTAGAGAAGTTGTTATAGAATTACCACCCCAAATAGGGTGGCAATTACAAGACCACCGGCCTGCTCGTGGCGGTTTCATCACTTTTGATGGAAAAATAAAATTTACGGATGTGTAAAACCCTAGATAAATTTAATTTAAATAAGAGCTTTAAAACTATAAGATGGAACTGCCGACAACTTGTAAATGAAAAAATTCATTTGTTTGACCCTATAAATCCATTTATGGGTACCCTAATGTGTTAATAGACAAATGATTGAAAAAGGGAAAAACATGTGGGTTCAAATCTATAACATATAGTCATTAAAAATGAAAGGTTCTTGATTAATAAACTATGTGTACAAAGTTTTTGAGTATAAATACAATGGTGTACTAAATGCAACCATATTCAAATGCAAATCTATATTTTACACTCCAAATCAAGGGATATAAAGTGAAAATTAATCAATACATTAGAACCCTCATGGAATTAACCCTAGATCCACAAGGGTTTGTTCTTACCATGTTCAAAAACCTAAACTAATGAAATGAAACAAAAGTTGATCAATGAACTTCATGGATATGGCCTCCATTACCTTCATGCTCCCAAAACCTACAAAGCAAAAATGAGATGGAATTAGGTCAAAAAGGTATAAGAAAAAAGTCTTAAGGATTTTAGGGCATTCAAGGGCCCAAAATTACTTAATCTAATGGATGAGATTTCACCCTACAACTTTAAGAGGTGGGAATTTTTTCGAGAATGAAATTTATTAAATGTTATGGGTAAATAGGTTGAATGGGGCCACTTAATGGATAGGGTAGGTTGATAATTTAGCCTTAGAATGTTAAGTGAATAAATGACTTTGGAATTTGCAAGGGTTCATTAAATTAAATAATTATGAAAAGGGTAACTTGGTTAATGATTTACAAGGGTTAATATTTAAAATTTAAAATGTATAGTTAGATGACCTCATGAGGGGCATTGTTGTTAAGTTGTTATGAGAAGTAAGAATTAAACTAACTTAGGAAATATTGACCCAGATGATATTTTAAATAAGGTGAATTAATAGAAACCCTAGAAGGGGATTTAAACCTGAAATGATTGGAATGAAGTAATAATAATTAATTGTTAATTTAATTATGACACCTTATGAATATGTGGACTTATTAATCAAGAAATGTTTAACCTAGTGGTTGGCCATCTTGTTGCAACCCTTTTAAACCAAAAAAATATTATCTCGTAATTTTTCTAATTAATTATTGAGTTTTTCTTTGGGTTTTGTGCGACATAAAATGTGGGTGTTACAATACTCTCCATTTTGTCATATCTCCCCTTCAATGAATTTTAAATTATTTATATAATTGTTAGTAGGGTAGGGTGTAGTACATAGAAAATTTTGTGCTAACCCATTGTATTACATATATGTAAGTATTTTTCGTGAGAATTCAATAGACTGTCGAGACTTGGGTATATGAACCATTTTGTAGTGTATTTGTGTATCATTTGTAGGTGTATAGTCCCATAGATGACAATGTTAAAAATAGAAATTATTTTATCTTAAAGGAGCACATGTTAATCTATTTATCATTGAGATTGAGTGGTAAATTGAGTAGATCTATAACTCTTTCTTATATGGTGTTATAGTCAATTTTTTTCATAAAATGAAAATTTAAGTTTTGAATGCTATAAAATATGATTGTTATGTTTGTGTAGATTTGGTTAAATGTAAAACAAAAATTTAAATAAGACCAACCCCTATTAATAATCATCCAACCTACTTAGACTACATATCGTAATTAATATGTTACTATGATGGTAATGCATCAGTACCTCTTGTGCCTTGGTGCATGAATGCGATGACAGCCATGACATAGTGTGAGTTTTTATTCCTAGTGAGGCTGAGACAATCCTAGCCCTTATATAATATTGAGAGAATACTTGAGCGCGGTTTCTTATAATGTATTAACAACATGAATACCCAGTAAGATTTTGGTGAGTTTTTACCCAAAGACTTGAGGTGCTCATTGCTTGGGTCCATTTTATAACTCTAGAATTATGAACAAAAGTGAAGAATCATTCCTTGGTGAGAGAAGCACATAAGTCTGTCCTAACCATGTAGTGACTTGTAAGCCATATCCTTACCTTGTACTCTAATATTACACTAAATGTATAAACGTAGTTTGTAGCATATGTGGATAGTGTTTATGCGAGAATTGTATTGTGCTATGTTGTGGAAGGAGGTTTTAAAACTCTTTGCTTTTGGTTCTATTCAAAATCCTTTCTTAAACCTCAACACAAGTCTTTGCTTCGTAGTTATTTAAAATATTTTCTTCAATCTGAATTTAAAAGGTACAAAAATACCCACGTACCTCTTTAAATTATCTTTTCTTACGATCTTATTAAACTCACATTCATAAAACATTACTATCATTGTTTTTTTTTGGTTGGCATGGAGACCAGTTCAATGGTACTATAAGAATTTAAAGGTGAATCTGATTGTTTATTGGTGTAATTTAGAGTCGTCACTCAAAAGTCACGTTCCATGCCATGCCTAATAATGGAAATATTTTGGGGTAAAAAATTCTTAATATAGGAAGATTCTGTTATTGGCAGATTTGTTAAACTTCTATTTCAAATGTCTGTAAATGTATGGTTACCAGGCCAAAGTCCTATAGGCCTGGAAATGTTTTTACAACTCTAACATACTCATTTACAGCAGATTGCATAGGAGAGCAAATGCCTAATTTTTTTCCAGTAGCTCCTCGAAAGCCATTGATAAACAAAAAGGCTTTAAAATCTATGATTCGGTATTCTATACATACAGTGAAACCCTCTCACACAGTCACATTATATATCAGTCTGTATTAATCCGTTTTTGTTCTCTTATATGAAATGTGCTCACCGAACGAAAATGGTGATGTGTAACTGAGGATAACATTCCTGGCCGATTTATTCAGCATCAGTTTAGAAGCCTTCTTCTGAGTACTTCTCTTGAAGATGGTTGAAGCTGATGACATTCTGGGTTGGTATGAAATAACATTAAACCTCGATCTCCAACTCTGCAACCTCTTCAGCTTTTTCTTCCTGTAATATGAATGTTCTGGCTTGGCGAGCTCTTCACCACATTTCACATCTGCAAGACATGAGAACGACTGCGATTTCCCATCATAAAACCTGGACAGGCCTCTCCTGCAATTCCCATTATCAAACACAGAATCAATAACAATGATAAAAATGGCCATTTATGAGATAGTTAGAAGATATGATGATAAAAAGCTTACTTGCAGGGAAGCGTGGCTGCGAGAGTGTTCATGTGACATAGTGGGCCATCATTATCAGCCTCTGAAATATTATTCCATGAAGAGGAATTTCTGCCGTTATTGTTAATGTCTGGGGCATTACTTGAATCCTACCCATCCATGGCGATTAGCACCCACAAAACCAAATCTAGAACACTTCCACTCACCAAAAGTGTGGCCCGGTTTTAATTTCTTCCCGTCTTCCTTCAGATATGATTTATATAGCGAGCACATCTTCTAATCTAAACATACCTCCTCTCAATCGTGTAGACATAAATCCGAAACCATTTTAATTTCCCGCCTTAGGGTTGAGCTCTTTTCACCGTTATATTGAAGATTTTGGGGAGAGAGGTCGCCCCACCTCGCGTTTTTCATGGGCTGTGAAGGCGGTGCACAAGACCCATGTGTTGTTTTAAGTAATCCTCATCCACAACCATAACCATATCCTTATCTAGTTCAGCCCTGCGAAATGGAATTTATGGCCAGTAACGTGCCTTATCCAATCAAATAAGACATTCCGACCTTATCGTGATTCGATCATCCGTCTTTTGTACCCACATCACATCCATGAAATAGCACTAAACATTCCTCACAATTTAATGGGTGGCTTTCGTTTAATACATGGGTGGTTTGCAATTTTTTTATGATAAACTTGGTCCCCTAACCCTCTCTCTATTCACATGGGTATTGATTGATTTGCATCAATCTAATTGTGTTGATTTTTTCTCAACTAGCCCCACTCCCGACCCACTGAAAGAAGGAAAGTAGTTGAATTATTACTTGTCCTTTTCTGGGGCCCATTCGTTTCTTTGTGACTGACAGACGTTGGTAATTGCAATCATTTGATGAGGCCTATAATGGCAATAGGAATACGAATGCTGCTCCTAAAAAATTGTAAAGCTAATGAAGAAGATTAATGAAGGGGGACGATAGGATGGTGTTGCTATTGTGAATAATGGAACCCTGGTTGATGTATTTTCTATTGGTTCTGTTCATGTTTTCAGTTTCACATAATTATGTTGTGATACGAAATATAAATGACAACCACAAGATATTCTTGTCTTGTTTTTCACCGATTTTCGCAATCAAGGTTATCAACATTGTATTTAAATCTTGGGGTGAGGTCAGTAAATACTTGTGGTCAAGCGGGTATTAAATTGAGGCTCCTGATTCTTGGTGTTGTATTCAAATTTACCTTTGAATGACAATATGTGAGCAACACCATTTTTGGTTATGGGGTGTTTATCCAAAACAAATTGTACAATCGTGGGTATTAGGTTCCATATTTGTTTGTGGTCATTTGAAATCATGAAATCCACATATGTCGAGGTCCCCTTCGATAGAACCCACTTCCAACCTCAACGGTGCCGTATTTGGTCATATGACCATTAGAGGCCACACCTCCCCTTTTCAACACCGGAGAACTCCCCATTCTTTGTAGAGGGTGCCACCTATACAACACACACTCTCTTCTTTGTTTCTCTGTTTCTATTTAACATAAATGTAATGTTAAGGAAGGATAATATGCAAGGATCCATGCAGAACATCTCTTTCCATGGGAACGAAGGCTCCACAAACTAGTGGTTTTCCATTCCGATTGACTACGAAGGAAGTGATGGATATGTGGGAGTCATGTATATAAAATAGGCATAGTTACTATGTTTTTGGCTTTAATTAATTGGATGTGTTTCATTACACATAATCATAATCTTTGTTTGGTAAGTGAAGGCAAATTCAAAGTCGTGGATGGAAATGAAGCATTTATGGGGAGCAAAATCAGTTGAAAATGGACTGGATTTGGCTAAGATGAACAAGACCCTTGATATCCACATTATTTGGATTGTCACTTGTGGGCTCTAGTTTTCATTTCCTTCTCCTCCATAACATGTCAACCCATGCTAGGATAGGTTTTTCTCACCCTATTTCCTACAGTGATGTCTTTGTCACTTTTAAACCATGTTTTTCTTAGTTCCTTTCTAAAAACCCATCCATTGCTTGCATTTCTCCATTATTTCATTGAGACATGTAGGAAGGAGATCGGAAAGATAATTTTTTTCATCGAATGTCAAGAAATCAACTCGGATGAACAAGGCGTTATAGCGTACCTCAACCACCACCGATATTTAATGTCATCTCTTGAGCTACTCAAAAGCCATAGACAATAACTCTTATAAAAAAGAGATTTAGGATGAGGTTTGTGACGAGGATAACACATCCTATTTTTATGAGCAAGTGTCCCCATGAAAATTATTGAATAAAAAGAATCTTCACCATAAAAGTGGGGCAGGCAGTCTTTTAGGAGAACAATTTGTGCCACTCCTGATAGGGGGACTGGAGTTTTCTAGCACATACTTAGACACATCATATTTATAATAAGATTATAGGAAAAAATATTGATTGTTAATTTTACATTTAAACTCCTAAATAATGGCAACATTTAAGTAAAAAAATGTTGTGTATTTTGAGACCATGTTTCTTCATATAATTCCATTATTTTCTTGTGGATCATCATGGCCTTTAAAAATGGGAAGTTTCATGAGAGATGAAGTTAGGTGGGAATGGGTAAGATGAGATGGATGGCGCAAAGGGAGATTACAACAAGGAGGCAGAGTCAATCGCTAGAGATCCTTTAGAATTAGTGAGTCAGAAGTGGTTGATTTGGTTTTGAGATCATTGTATGATGATTTGAGATTAGGATTATTAGAGGAGGAACCAAACAAACCATTAGAGGCACCCTAGTGGGTCGGAGGGACAATAGTTTCTATAGATGGGGTGGAAACATAAACGCATGGGATAAATAACATAGGGGGTTGAAGAAATGGGTCGGGATGCTTCATGAGGTCGCTTAACAAAGTGAATATGGCATGAAAAACATGAGGGAGATGAGTGGGATTCTCACGAAAATATTAGTAAAAATCCGTGATAGCATCAAGTTTTTCTTGGTCAACATTGGTATCCTCATCATAGGATTTTTCACTAATCGTATTTTCGATTTCATGAAGGGGAACCTGAGTAGAGGTGTCTAAGGGGTTGTTAGATATAGAGGTAGGTATGTCATCCATATATTTAGAGGTATGGCGAAGAGGAGAAAGAAGCTCAAAGTATTAGAGAGGTATAATGTGACCACTATGAGTGACGACCATAAACGAAAGATGGAAGTTGGGTTCACCAAGATGATTAACTAAAATGGAACTATGTGTGGAGAAGTAGTAACCCTAGCTAATCTAATTAGGAGGAAAAAACATTGTATAAATGTAGTAAATAATATGAAGTAGATGCAAATAAATATGATAAGTAAAATGAAACTCTAGATGTTCAAGAGAAGATAGAGAAATGGCTTAATGATTGTTATATATGGTCAAATAGTGTCACATGTAACTACCGCTAAAAATTCCCGCATTTGAGACCCAAGAACAACCTAAGTTTAGTTAGAAAAATTAAGGAATATTTTTTTGAAAGGCATGCCCGCATAAAGGCTTCAAACTACAAATTGTCACAATAATGTTTCAACGTCAATTATATTTTATAAATAAAATTTTCCCATTATAACCTAATATTTATCCCGCGTAAAACTAATGAGTAAATTTAGTCCAAGCAAGGTTTAGCTCACTCTAAGGATTAATTTAATAAATAATTAAATTCCTAATATAGTCAAATATTCCATATTTAAACTTAGAGGGTTAAAGGGGTCGAATTCAATAAATATCCCGATGTAGTGCCCACTTCCCTTCAACGCCTTATTTTGTTATTGATTATGATATCATGCGACTAGGATATTATTGTAGTTTTTGATTTGGCATGATGTTAGATGTTAGAGGTCACAGATTGTCCTTGATTTTGATTCATATATGATGCATGTGGATTATTAGAGACATTTTATATTAATGTTGATATACATATATATATATATATATATATATATATATATATATATATATATATATATATATATATATTTATTTTTTTCTGGACATGTGATATTTCATCATATTGAGTAGACCTTTGATAATTGAACTAATGTTGTGATCATTTTGACATGGATGAGATGTAGAATAGAAATGTTTCTAGAAATTGTAAAATCATATCATATTTGCCTAGATGATGGTTGATTCATATAAATATGATTGTGGATTTATATTGTATATTTTATCCTAGATGTTTTTGATGCGGCCATGAGGCTGAAGGAGGTGTTATGTGTTTTGCAGTAAACATGTCACAACAAACATCGAAAATATTGAGACCAACCACATTGGAATTCTAGGTGAATCCAACAAGGGTCACCATGGAAACATGTGTTGGTGTGTGTGTTTTTGTTGGTTTTCAAATTACGAATTTAATGAAAGCAACAGTTTGGGGACAGAAAGTCCCTCCTCTTTAATGGGAGAGGTTCCCTTATTGAAAGCAAAAAAACTATTCACAAATGTACAACATTTAATTTCAAAGAGGAACTCTGATATCATGAAAGTGTTTTAAATGACATTATCAATACAAAATGATAGAAGAACGAAGGAATGGGAAAAGGTAGAATAACATTCTCAGGAAATATAGATAGAAAAATAATTCCTTATAAATGCTGAACTAGGATTGTATGGAACAAAATCATTCGCATTAAAACCATAAGACGTTAATTCACGTATATAAAGTTCCGTAGAGATGAAATCCACAAGAATACAAAGATTCTTAATGCAAAATAGTTTAATGATTCAATAATTTTCAATAGATAAGAAGGAATGAATGAGCACGGATAGAAACAGAAAAGGGAAATCTTCTTGTATTGATAGTTGTTGACTCTTTTACACTTTCGTAAATAATCGAGTTCCAACACCTTAAAAGGCATGGAGAGCTCATTATATAGCTTATACATTGGTTAAATTTGGTAACCATTTTTTTAACTAAAAGATTAATTAAGGAAATGCACAATACAATATGGTTAATTTATTTATAAGGAGCTCAACACTAAAAATAGAAGAAGAGAAAGAGGAGCTGGAAGAAGAGACATCCGATTATGGCTGAGGAGGGCCCACCGATTTGAGAATCCGATATCTGAATTTTTTCAATGCTTCTACTATTTCCATGCCTCTTGGAATTGTTGTGTTAGCGGTAGCATGAGTCCAAGTGCCTAGACATTTCTCCATATCTTTATCGAATTTGGTATGCTCTAGGTATTCTTTATTTGCCTTGCAATTGCAGATTGAAGAGAGAAAATGTCCTTTATCTTCTCTTTGGTAATTAACTCCTCTTTGAACAAGTCATCCTTGACAAATGTTTTGAACTGAGCTTTGATTTCTTGAAGAGAGAAGGGAATGCCTGAAATTTCATCTTGAAGTTGGCAGTGGATATCTTTAAAGGCAGATGAAACACAAGTTTTAAAAGACTCTCCTTTCTGCCATACGTTCTTTAATTCTCCCAGTGCTTCTTCTAGAACCTTCATCTTCCACTCGACACTGAAAATCCATGCCTTTGAAAAGTTATTCTTGGCATCATCAAATACATTGTTGACCAACAGGATCTTCTCATTAGTTTGGCCCATCAGGCGAATATTTTTAATACAACTACTCCAGATCTTCAGCTCTTTATCCATAGATTTGATTGAGGAAGTGAGCTCAGTCTTTGTAGATTAATCACCTTCTCGTTGGTCTTGGAGGCTTCCTCAACAAAATTCAAGCCTTCTATAATCATTCCATCCACCATAGCCTCAATAACCTTCCCATAAGTAGAATACTTATGTATGTATTTGATGCTCTGAACTTCATCTTGACTGAGAATCATGGGGGGTGGGAGAGAAGCCAATGGGGATGGATCCAAAACTTTATCCTTGGCTAACAATGATCTAATAAAGTTGGAGAGAACTTGATTCTATTCTTCCAACGCTTGATGGTTTTTTTCCTTTCTCCACTCATTCAATAACCTTTATTATTATTTCATGAAGGTTATGAACCTCACTGTTAGGAGTGGATTCTCCCATCTGGGATTCTAAAAGCTCTAAATTAGAGACCAAAAGATCCCGATATGCCTTATAAACCTTGGGATTTACGCAACCTCTAGAATTGCTGGCCGTGAGAATTATTTACTAACCTTGAAGAGGTCTTGGTTCTCTTCTTCTAGAGGGGGAAGGGCAATACCCCACGAGCTACCATAACATCAAAATCTTGCCTTGTTAGATAAGAAGAATATTTTATATTCTTACTATCAACCAAGGGCTACATCCAAAGCGAAGGTAGAAGATAAAGAGGAAGAAAAAGAGGCCCAAGAGCAAGTGAACTCATGGCACTCGAGCATTAACCAATGTCCCCTCTAGTAGAGAAGTACTTAAGACCTCGTGAACTTCCTTTGGAGGAGTCTACTATACTAGGAGGTTCAAGACTTAGAACATCTTTTCCTTCTTCAACATTGATTTCAGGAGCTCCTGCAAGATCTGACACTTCACCATCATCAATTTCACTAAGAACAATAATGTTCTCTAGCCCTGAAGGCAATTTTGACTGCTCTAGAAGATATTCTTCATCAATTGGTTCTTGCTTAACCTCTTTAATCTTCTTTTGATACACTTGAGTGGAAGAAGGAGTAGATGATTCAAGCTCTTTTATTAAGAATAAGGAGGGGTTTTCTTAGGTACCTTAGTACTAGTTGTATGTGCTTCCTTCCCTGGTGTGGAAGTATCTCTGGAAGAATATCTACCCTGATTCTTTTTGAATTCATGAACTTTCCTGTCGAACCAAACCTTAGTTCTTACAAGAACAGGGTAAATAATATAAACCAAATCATCTCTCTTTTTCAGTACTAATACAGTTTTCTAAAGGAGTGTGTTTGATTTATATTTCATATTCAAAGGACTATAATTCCTCATCATCATCCTTAAGCCCTTCAGGAACTTGGTAGAGATTGAGATCTATAATTTTTTGCAAAGAGAGTCTACCATAGTGCCTCCTTCTGGCTTCAAAATCATCAGTACAATCAGCCCAAGAATCTTCAAAGGTGTTTGGATTATGATGATAACTTATCCTGATATTCTGATCAGTAAACTTATTCACATCAAAACAAGTCCTGGTCCAAGAAATGGACAGTGAGAGGAGTAATAGCCCTTTCTATGTTTTGGGCATTTAGAGTGGTTTTGCATGTATAATTTCCCAAGGAGATGGGAAAATGAATACCAATGATCTTATTGACTCTTAAGGTTTTGTGTAGTTTACCAAGTTATGTGCATGCTTTAACCAGAGCCATTTTATCATTGCAAAACATGGGGAGCTTGAGGGGTGTATTTTCATAGCCAAACTTGATGTATGAGAACCTTCTGAATTGGATGAAGAAAGCCCCATACTTATCTATCAGAGTCATAGCTTCATCAAAAAATCTCCTAGTAGTGTCACCTTCCAAGAGTCTTACAATATACATGGTGAAAGTATCATTGACCCTTTTGAAATTGTGATTGCTAGCTTCAAGGGTAAACTGAGGGCAGTATGTGTAGATAGGTTCATCCTTCTTGCCTTCCATGTAGGTGAAACCAAAACACTCTTGGGACGTAGCTAGGGTATACATGAGATAAGAAGTCATATAAAACTTCTTAAGACGATGAAAACTTGAAAATTGTCACCAAATTCATACAAACAATTTCACACACGCTTATGTTCTACTTGCCCTCGTAGATGATGTTTATAAAGGGGCACATCCATAAATGAAATTCATTGGTGGAGGGAAATCCCATGATACGGGTGAGAAAAATGATAAAATTAGACAGCTCCTCATTGAAATAAACCCTGAATAATTCTTTGGAGAGTCGGGACGCTCCCTTCTTAGGGTTCTTTAACCATGATTTTGCTATCTATGCCTTGTATTTTTAATGTCTTGGTCAAACAGGGTATGATCTTGACCACGAGTGAGAAAAATGGAGTCTTCGATCCTCTAGAATTCATAGGGCAATAAGATCTAGTTTAGCAATTAATTCCCCATGCACATTAGTAAGTTCCTTGGTATCTGAGTTAAAATGGGCTCTGCAGGCAAGCACGGTGTCGGCATATTGCATAGAGATGGGAAAACCAGCCGCGTATGTAATTCCACTATCACTAATCATTTGGGCCATGGGAGCAGGGTTGGTGCATGTTAGTCTGCCCCAAAAATCTCCAAAATCTAAGTGTCAAACCTCACTATCCCCAATATCAGGTACAGAGGTCTCGAGAGGTGACAGATGCTCCTGCCCTTGAAACTTGATCTTCATTTTTGCAACACACAGAGGAATGACCTTCCAAGATCAAATTCATGATGAAAATGCAAAGGGATACAAGGAAATGAACAAATGACTTCAATTACAAGGATTCGGGCAAGAAAAAGTAGGCGAGCAATGTAACAAATGCATAGGTAGTAGTCCCTTTAAATAGTCGTTTTAGGAGAGAGAATTTCATTAATGAGCATTAAATACACCTTGCACCGACTCAAAAAGATGAGACGTGGGAAAAGTGGAAAAATTGGCCCAGACGGTCCTTAGGACATTAGGGACATGAAGACGCGATCCGTCAATGCGGCGATGCAGGAATGCATTCCAAATGAGCATGGGTGGTCCAGGGACTTAGAGACACAAGGGACGTGAAGACATGATTCAACCGATGTGAGCAATGCAGAAATCAATGAATAGAAAGCTCAAATGCATTTGGATAGATGAGATAAAAGTATGTGAAGAACCCGACGCAAGTGATGTGGGGAAATCGGTGAAAAGGAAGTCTTTGCGATCTTTACTTTTGCTTATGTTATTCCTTAATTTTGTGTTTGCGTGCTTGTTTTTTTGAGTGTTTAGAATGCTTGTTGGGTGCTTGGGTAGATTTCCTAAGTGCCGTGTAGAGGGTACTGTGGGGAGAGTTCATGTAGGGAGGCATAAAATTTATTTCATGTTTGAGGGATTTTGGGTTGGGTGCCCCACTTGACAAGCAATGCTTGCATTTCTTATCGGTTCTTGTATGAGGGAGGCTTAAGAGAATGAGGAGGCATAAGACTATGTGGGAGGCATAAGAGGTATGTTAGGGAGGCATAAGAGTATGTAGGGATTTGAGATTTTCATTGGAGGTTTTAAGGATGACACCCATTTCCCATTGGGAGACATAAGTGGCCTCCCCATAGGTTCTTGCTCCTTTGGCTCTTCTTTTACAATCCCTTTATATTTTGGTTATCTCTCCTTTTTTTGGTGTTAGTTTGAGTTGATATTGCATTTGGAATGGTTGTGAAATACTTGGTTGTGATGTGCAAGATTATTGTTGCCATGTGTTGGAATCATCTCTCATTATAATGTGGTTTGGGGTTCAGGGGCAATGAGGAGGATGGCTTCTCCCCATCATTGGATATTTTTTCTGGATGGAGAGTGTTTCCTCTCCCCACATTTTTTTTGTGAATTAAGAAAATCATGAAGGAGATCTCTGGATGGTGTTGTGAAGCTTGGAGCTTTTGGTAGAGTCCCTAAGAAAATCCTTCTTGTAAGAAAAATTCCTTGTATTATTCCCACTTAGAGTGGAGTAACTTGTAATATTGTATTCCCTTTAGCTCACATTCTTGTATGATTTCCCACTTCAAGTGGACGACATTCAGTGTTGATCTTGTGAAGGAAAGTTGCATTCAAATATTTGTTATCAAAGTTATATTATATGTTGAAAGAAATAAAAGAAAAGAAGAAATATTTGTGTTGTAAAGTTAGTTTTGTGAAATAGAAAATAAAGTTTATTACCTTTGTTTGAAAGTTGTATTGTATGAAAAGAATGTTGTCTTCATTGTTGTATTGGTATTATTAAAGATAAGAAGGAAGAAATATTAAAGTTCATATATTACTCAAAGACATTTGAATTTCAATTAAAGCTTGATGACCCTAATAACTATATAAATCTTACCACTTTGATAATACTCGTTAAAACAAATGTATTGTAACATTAAAGTGCCTATAATATCGAGATTATCTCTACCATTGATAATATCACTATTATCTAAATACTATTATTATAACTCTAATAATATTAATATTACTATATACATTATTATTATTATTAAACATAATAATAATAATGCTATAAAATATAAATACATACATACATACATACATACATACATACATACATATATATACATATATACTTATATATATATATATATAAACTATAATATTTGTTATTCGGGTCTATGATCAATTAATTTTTTTAATATATATACGTATATATGTATATGTATATATATGTATATGTATATGTATATGTATATATATATATATATATATATATATATATATATATATATATATATATATATATATACATATACATATACATATATATACATATACATATATACGTATATATATGTAAACAAGTGTGTGTGTGTGTGTTCTCTTACCCAAATGGAAATACTTATCAAATCTAACTATAGAAATAAAATGGGAAAAACCCACAAGACCATTTGGGAAAATCAAGGAAATATAAGGTAAATAGAAATACACAAGTACATTTAAAACCCTAATGAGGGTATAAACAAAGGATAAAATAGATGAAGAATGTAAGCCTCTCCAAGAGCTTGAAATGGCCTCTAATGGCTTCTATTCCTCCTCCAATAACTTGCAAAACAAAAGGAAAATAAAGAACCAAAGGGAAATGAGAAAGAAGCTTTCTTTAGGATTCTTTAGGGTTGGTTGCTCTTTTTCCACATCAAGGGACCAAATTGAATCCATCCAAGGGATAAGATTCATCCCTAAAAAAAGTAGGTGTTATCTCTCGAAATTGCATCCTTTAGAAAGATGGTCAAGTGTTTTAAGCTTACAAAATGGATATCTCTCTTTCGTAAATATAATGGAAACACCTCAGGTTTGTGGGTATACCTATTCGAGGTGAGTCTCTGGTATCAAGGCCGGTTCCTTATTGATGTATCCTAAACTGATTTTCTGAGGGGTTTAAGGGTAAAAGATGATTGAAAAAAAAGAAATTAAAACCGAGGTGATATAAGAAATTTGTATGAGGTCTTTGAATGAGTATATGCACAATTGATATGGAAAGGATTTTTGATGCACAAGCCAAATTTTTTTGTAGAATATTAAGGGAAAACACTTTGGTGTATTGAGGGAAAGTATCAAAACAACACTGCTAAGTTAAACATGCACATTAATATCACAAAAATTACTAAATCTGCAACAAGGTAAGATGATCAATCGGGGAACTTATGTTGGTGCTCAAAATAGTCTCACCCCATTTGTGCCTTTGAAAGATTATTGATTTAAGACCTCTTTCATTCTCTCCTTCCCTGTGTTGTGCCTGATGACCCTTGTGGCAATTTTTAATTAGTTCCAGGGGTTGTAAATCTCTTAAGGATCTGTATTTTCTGTCCCTCGTGCTCTGTTCCTACAAAACTCACTTTTTCCCGTTCTCGTATTCTCCACGGTCGGGATTTGTCTTCCTTAATGTTTCTACCCTAAGTACTTGAATAAAGTGAATGGATGTATCCTAAAGAATGTATTTGATCCCTGTAACATTTCTAAGCTTTCTGTCCTTAAAGAAATTTTCATTTTCTGGCTCGAATGATCATTTTTCTATATTTTACGGTTTGACGGGCATTTTCTCCCATCAAATTTACATTCTTGCATCAATAGGGTACATGGCTTCTTTTTGTTGGTCAGGGGATGGTAGGTGAATGCTTTAATTATCACTTTTTGTTTTTTTTTCATAAAGGCAAATTTGGTCCCATGGCCCCGCTCATATCTCATTGGTTCTTTTGGTGCTTACGTGATTTCTTCTGATTAGATGGGGCATGGCAGGTCTATTTTTTAACTTGTTCTATTTTGGATACTTTGGCAAAAATTTGAACCCTCCCGCGGCCCCCACCATTGATTGGAGAAACTTTAAGGGTAGGGAAAAGGTCTCACTTTGACCCCGTAGGAGGACACATGGAGGCTTCCTCTGCTTGGCTCAGACTTGGTCAAATTTTTATGCAGTTGGAAGAAGTTTGGTGGAATAGGACATGTGGCAAGATTGCACTCATTTAGGGTCTCCACTATGGGCACCATTTTGATGTTGTGCCATGGAGACACGTGGAGGAACCTCACATATTCGGGGACCGGCCGTTGAGTTTCAATCTAAAGAAGTACCAAGTTGACACGTGGAGGCCTCCGCTCACTTTGCATTTTACTTAGACTTTTCAAAGGCCAAAGGAGACTACCTCGAGCATGACACATGGCACCTTCCATTGAGCTTGAAGCACTCAGAAAAACTTTGTCAGAGTAGAAAACATGGAAAGCCCGTGCTCGTTAGACATATAAATTTTTGGGACCATCTCAAGGTGCGCCATGGTGACACATGGCGGTTTGAAAAGTCAAAAGGGTGGGGAAGCATACCATTAGAGGAAACTTGGATTTTTACCTCTTTTCCTCAAAAGGATCAAAATCTTATAATGGCCCACAAGCCCGATGAGTGAAATAGCCAACATTTTGCCCGGTCAATATCATAAGGGTGGAGCTATGGGGAAACTTGGAAAATTTCCTTTTTCCAAAAAGAGGATCAAATGGTAGAATTGGGCCATGGTCCCACTAGGGCCCACCTTAGGACACATGTCAGGCTCATTTCCCGAGGACGGAGGTGTGGAGCAAAATGGAATTTTTTTCCATTTTTCCAAAAATTGTAAAAAGTCAAGGGAAGCCCCAGTCTGTTCTAAAGTTTGAATTTGCCACGTGGAAGGCCCAAATTTAAAGTGAATATTAACAATGAATGAGACTCAAAATATGATTATCCCTTTATTTCTCTACAACACATCCGAAGTGCAAGTTTTCCTGATTTCTTGGTTTTTTCTACACGCCAAGCAGAGAAGGAAGTTAATGTTGATATCTGAAGTTTGGTGAGAAGATTTGGAAGGTTTCTTTCGCCATTAAAATGGTCTGAATTTCGTGCTCGATCATATTTTCGATTTTTCTTCTCCCAAGCACGTAAGGGGCCAGATTTGACAGATTAGGGGTGAAAGTGGTTGGAAAATTGAAGGAAGAGTGATCTACTAGAGAAAGGAGTTGAATGTAGGAGGCACTGGATGAAATCTACACCTCGAGCAGATTAGAGACGTTTCACAAATTTGATTCTGAGAATCACAAAAGAATCATGGCAAACACTGGTGCATTAAACATTTTTGTCTTTTGGGGAGAAAGGGACTCTGATTGTAAATGTTATAAATGGCACAAATTTTTCATGCAAATGGTTGGGAGTTTTGGAAAAGTCATAGACTGATTTTTCTAGCAGAAAAAGCTTGACAGAGCCCATCCCTTCCTGAGAAGTCATCTAAGAAGCTCTGTATATCTCTCTTTGTATCAAATTCAATCATGTCAAGGTGGTTGCAAGTGTACAGCCATTGAAAAGCTTTGATATTTTTCTAGAAACTCTCCCTTGTTGATAAATTTGATCAAACTTGAGTTATTCTGTGTTAATCTTGAGTAAAGTGTATTTATTTCATCTCTAAATGCATGCAAGTAGTTTTTCTTGTTTCTGTTGCAATCTTGTATCAAAATCCAATCCAATCACACAGGTCTCAGTCCTTGTGATAGTTTAGTGGCATTTGTAATTTCATTTCTCAGAAGATCCTTCATCCGAGAGTGAGATAAATAGTTTAAAATAAATTTTCTTTCATTTTTTTGATGAGATTATCTCAGTAAGCCTTTGGGGTATACCTCATGCTTGGTTTGATTTGAATATTGGTGCTTTATTGGGTTTTTTGACTCGAACCTTTTTGATAGAATCCCATAGGTTTTGTGAAAGAGTGCTAATCACTGGGCCTCCATTTGGGCATATATTCTGTAGAAGAAACAGCTTTTGGATTTTGTAGCATTTTGTTGATCGAACCTTTCCATTTTGCATAAGCTCTTAAGGATATCATGATTCAAGTTCATCCTACCTCCCACCAAAATCTATTTAAAACATCCTATCCCATCCATACTACCCCTATTGTACTCTATATAGCCACATAAGACCAAAATCCATTTTCGAAAGTGTGCAAGATAGATCGTGGTCTCAAATTTCCTAGTAACCTTTGCCTTGTTGTGAAAGTATCTCCATGATCTGGAAGTGACAACTCATGAGAGTCAGATTTGGTGTGTTGATCATATTTTCCCCAAGGCCTTCTCTACACAATTTATGCAAAAGAAAGGTACCTGTATCTCCTTTCAAATAACAAAGGTTACAAAATAGGTTCTCTTACCTTGGTTGAAAGGCACAACCTAAAATAGTTAGGATAAGATCATATGGAAAATTAAGGTGTTACCCATCTCTCCACAAATCCAACTAACAAAGGGAAATTCAAACCTCCTCCCTGGCTACAAAATGACATATATCTATGATCTGGATGCCTCTAAGCTCCATGTTGAATTAGTGTTGTTTCTTGTCCGAAAAGGAGAAAAAAATTGGGTACTAACATTAGTGGCGTCGTTGTCAAGGACTCTCGCTTCAAAATCAAGAACCTAGTAAAACACTTCTTGTATGCTCCAAGTGTTGTGTGCCATTCTTTCAGTTTCTACATCTAAGTGCACTAGTTTTCATTGATAAATCTAGGTAGAGAAAGGTCAGAGTCTCTCCATTTCTAGTTTCTAGTGTTGAAAAACATTTGACAGATCATATTTAGTGCATTTGCACAACTAAGGTGGGAATCCTTAGTGGCGACTCCCTGTTGATCTAATTATTGAAAAATACCAGTGTCTTAAACTCTGTCAAAGTCATATTTGTTACTAATACTTGCAAAGCTAGAAGGAAGAAGGTCTTTCTTTTCAAGGGATCCTAGTAGGAAATTATTTCCAGAGCTAGGAAAAGCAAAATCGAAGGACGAAGAGCATGGAGAGTCGTTGGAGATCAGCAGACAAAGACAAGAAGAGGGATCTCCATTGATGAAAGTGATCGGACTATCATTGAAGACTACCATTTAAGTGACTCTCGAATCGGTAGCCTCTTTGTGGTATGGAACTCTCTAGCTAGAGAGGGGCCTCATCTAATTTTGAAAGGTTTTCTTCACACTCTGCACCTGTCTTTTCTGAGGTTGATAGAGATTTCCAAGAAACAAGGCCTTTGGGGATACCCATTTTGAAAATTATACTCCTGTGTTCCAAGGGCCCTCTACCACTCATCAATTTGTTTCTCCCCCAAGATCACCTCCTCAAATCAATATGGCTCAACCCAAGCCTCCATTTGTTGTAAAAACCTTTGGACCTATAAATTTTGTGGGAATGGTTGGTTACCCAAATGCAGTGCCTCAAGATGTAAGGAACAGAATGCCAAAGTTCCAAGGAAACAATGCTATTACTGGTGATCAACATCTAAAGATTTTTATCAACATGATGGAAGAATTTGAGATTGAACATGAAGATGTGTATATCAAGTTGTTTATTCACACTTTGGAAGAATATGTCAGGGACTAGTATAAAGCATTGCCAGATAACTCAATTGATTCTTGGACTGAGATGAGTAATGCATTTAGGTTGCAGTATGGTGATAAAAGTTACCCTAGGTTCTTACTGACAGTTTGAAAACATCAAAAATAACCCTAATGAGTCAATACATGATTTCAACACAAGGTTTAACAAGACCTTGAGGAGATTTCCTATCAGGATAAGGCCTTGTGATGAGTCATGTTTGATCAAATATACTGATGCATTTGATAAAAAGGATGCATATTATTTAAGAGATAAGAACCCCACAAATTTGAGGCAAGCCTTCACCATGGCTTTACAAATAGAGAAAAATATCAAGGCAATTGGAAAGCCTCCAAAGAGAGAAGGTGTAAAGCTGGTTAACCCAGAAAAACCCCAAACAAGAAAGGCTGCTGATTTGGAAGAAGTTGTGAAGACTTTGGCAGGGGCTGTCAAAGAAATTTCCTACAAATTAGCCTAGGCTAAGAAGGGAATTGGGTAGGGTTCATAGGGTCAACACAAGCAGCAAGGCCAAGATAGGTTCACTAATCACCAAAGATCTGATGACAGAGGCAAGGGACCTATTGGGTTTGGAAATAGATAGTCCCAAGCCAGGGAGAACAAAACAATACCTAATCCTTTGGCTGCCGTAGTTGATGTCATGGAGGAGACATATGTCATTTATTGGTGTGAGAGATGTTTCATGCCCCATGCTGCTAGTGAAGAAGATTAGAAATAAGAAGAAGAATTTGATGATGACAATGATGATGATGTATGCATGATGGGTTATTCCACAAGCTCACAAATAGGGGAAAATTCAACCGAGGTAATAAGTGCCTGGAATGCTTCCACATTTTGGGATTGCATTCATAGGGTGAGTATTGCCTCCTCCCATACTTTAGAAGTAAATATTGTGAAAATTTTTAATTTTCCAATAATCACTTTGAATATTTAAGGGCTTTAATGATAAAGAAGTATGATGGAAGCGTCCCTCTAAGAAAGATAGACAATTATTGATGAATATAATACAAGATGTAAGGCTATCAAAGGGGCAGGGCCTCAAGCCAAGCCAAAAGCTCCCTTACTTTCAAACATTACTAAAGAGGCTCCTATGAAGAATTCACATGCTGAAAACCTTGCAGCTCCAAACAAAAATCATACCCCTCCTCATCCCCAAGTTGTCAAAAATATTGTACCACTTAATGAGTGTATTGGTTTCTCCTCTAAAGGCTTCCTTGCCAAGAAATTCCCCATATGATATTTCTCATGTCCTCAGTCAAATTAAGGTCTTTGTTCCAATTGTTGAGTTGCTTAGGATTCCCGAGCACAAAAAGAGAGTATTTGAATACCGGGGTTAAAAAAGAGAGAAGACTTCCTAGGCGAAACATAAACATTGTGGAGAATCCTCTAATCATTGAAGAACTAGAAGCACCACCAAAGATCGAAGAGCTAGATGAACCACCTAAGGTATATTTGGGAACATCCTTGGTGGAATATCGATGAATTTAGATCCATTCTTCACCACTTTGATCATCAAGGACATACTATTGCATAACTGCATGTTTGACTCAGGAGCAACATGCAATGTCATGCCTTTGGAAGTCATGAATGAGATAAACATCAAAGTGATAGTATCCTATGGGAAGTGCACTGCTATGCACTCTAGAGAGGTTCCAGTAGTGGGATGTGCGAAGGGCCTAGTGGTACAACTTGCGGCTTACCAAGGTAAATATTTAAAACTTGACGTTGTCATAGTTGATTGCCCATCAAATGGGGTATGTTGTTGTCAAAAAAATGGATCGCAAGTGTTGGTGGGAGTTTCTAAATGGACATGTCTTATGCCACCATCCCAATTGAGGGCAGCCTTGTCAGGTTGTATGGAGAAAATAAAATGTTGCACCTTATTGAGGATCCCAACAATGCATCCTATGAGGTATTGTACACAAGTGTTGATGCAGACAACTTTGTAGGGTTTTCGATGGAAAGGAGCACAAGATTGAAGAATGCAAGTGTCTTGAACAAACAGAATCTTATTGGACTCTATTGTTTGATGGAGCTTTCTCCAAGTTTGGGAATGGTGTTGGTGTTGTTTTACTTTCTCCTAGTCAGAAAAATTGTTTTCTCCTTCAAGCTCAACTTTGAGTGCACCAACAACATTGTTGAGTATGAGGCATTGTTGTTCGCTTTAATAATTTCTTGGAAATATGGTGTCAAGTACATCATTTCCAAAGGAGACTCAAAATTAATAGTAAACCAAGTTAGAAAACTATATGCTACAAAGAATCAACAAATGAAGAAGTACAAGCATGCAGTTTGGGATTTCATTGAGATGTTTGATTCATTCAACATCATGCATCATGATAGGAAATTCAATGACTTGGAAAACAAGCTTACAGTGTTGGGGTCTCGGTTTGACAGTTACACAATGTCCCCATATTGTGAGTATGAGGTTGAGGTATTGACAAGACCTTCTGTCCCTGACAACATTAAGCATTGGCAGGTTTTTGATGATGATGCTTAGATCAGAAGATTTCTGTAGAACAAGGGAGAATTTTCTGATCAAAGGATTGATTGGGAGCCAATGGTATGCACAACAGAAGGAAAAGAAACCCTGTTTGGCAAAGACATCATCTAGTTAAGAACCTATACCATTCCTAGAGGGTAGGTTGCTCTTGAGTCCAATTTTGATAATGTTGATCACATTGTTAACAAATGTATGGAAGCCTTGAGCGATATTGAGGAGCATGATCTTGTCATGAAGGAGGACCCAAGGAAGATTTGGTTAGGAAGTAATCTCAGCAAGGAGGAGAAGCATTCCTACATCCAGTTGTTGAAAAATACAAGGATTGCATGGCTTGGACCTATTCTCAACTAAAAGCATACAGAGAGTACTGTTTCAACATGAGATTCCCTTGAGTCTAATGTAAAACCTTTCGAGAAGAAACAGAGGCCCATCAATCCAATCTTATCCCTTAAAATACAAGAATAACTTAAGAATCTAAGAGATGGAGGGATTATCCGGCCCATAAGGTATTCCTCTTGGGTTGCAAATAGTACCACTCATAAAGAAGAATGGTGACATCGTGCTATGTCTAGACTTCGAGGAATCGAACAAATATTCAATAAAATACAACTAGCCTTTACCAAACATGGAGCACATGTTGCAGTTAGTGATTGGTTCTGATTTTATTTTCACCTTGGATGGCTTCTCTGGTTATAACCAAGTTGTGGTGAAAGAATCAAAAGGATAAAGACAACCTTCACTACTCCCTAGGGAACATATGTGTATGTAAGGATGCACTTTGGTCCGATGAATGCTGGAGCCACTTTTCAAAGGGAAATGGATGTTGCCTTTGTTGGTTACATCAATGAGTTTATTGCAGTCTATCAAGATGATGGAACAGTGTTTTCTAGGAAAAGAAGTGACCACCGCCGCACTTGGAGAAAATACGATAAGATGCGAGAGAAAATGGCATCTCACTCAATCCATAGAAGTGCCATTTTGGAGTGCGAAAGGCAAAATTTCTTGGTCACATAGTGTCATAAGAAGGAGTGATGATTGATCCTAAAAGAGTAGAGGCCATCAGCAAAGTCCCAATTCTAAGAACCAAGAAAGGAATTCATTACTTCTTTGGGCAAATAAAATTCATTAGAAGATTCATATAAAACTTTGTTGAGTTGACCATTCCAATCACTTCCATGCTGAAGAAAGACTAGACCATTAAATGGGAGGAGGCTGCCATCCAAGCTTTCAATGGGATTAAAGAGGCACTAAAGCATGCACCCAGCATCGACAACTCTATATTATAAGAAGCATTTTCAGATGTTCTCTTTTGCTTCAGAGAACACTATTTCTTTTGTCCTACTATACAAGGATGGTGAAGGGGATGAGAGGCCTATTTTATTTCTTAGTAAGGCCTTGCAGGGGGCTGAGCTGAAGTACACTATTATAGAAAAGTAGGCATTTACCTTGGTTAAAGTAACAAAGGTTTTCGTGCCTTATATTCTAAGTTCTAAAATTATTTCTTATGTTCCCCACACCATGTTGAAGGACATCTTATCAGAGATGGAAATCTCAAGCAAGAGGTGCAGGTGGGTGAACAAGTTGCAATAATATGACATGGACATGCAAACCACGAAGCTGGTGAGAGGTTTGGGATTGGTTAAACTTATGGCTGAGAGCAACTTGCAAACTGTTGAGGTAAATGAGGTAGAAGAAGGTAGGGTAGATGTTTTTGAAAAATTGATGAGTTCTAAATGGTACAAAGATGTAAATTTTTATCTTAGACATCTGAACTACCCTAAATATTTAAGTAAGAACCAAAAAAGAGCCCTTAAGTTAGCTTCCTAGAAATATGTCATTACTGATTATGGGCTAGCTTGGAAGAATCCAGAGGGAGTCCTCTTAAGGTGCATTACTGAAGAAGAATCCCCCAAGATAATTGTTGATCTGCATGGGGAATTTTGTGGGGCCACATTGCTACAAGAGTCACAACACACAAGATCATGAGGGCTAGTTATTGGTTTCCAACACTATTCAAGGATAAAACCTTGTTGGTTAGAAGATGTGAGAGCTGCCAACGCTTCTCTAGAAGACCGAAAGCTTCAAGCTCCCTTCCTTTGCAACTCAGTATCAATTGAAGCTCCATTCAAGCAATGGGGTATGGATTTTATTGGTGAGATTTCAGACCCTTCAAGTGCTGGCCATAATCGGATTCTTATAGTAATTTATTATTTTTCTAAGTGGGTGGAGTAAATCCCCACCAAGAAGGTGACACACCAAGTTGTCATGGATTTTGTGCTAAACAACATCATCTGGAGGTTTGGGGTGCTAGTCAAGATTGAATGATAATACCATGCACTTTAGAGCTAAACCTTTGGTGGAAATGTGCAAGGAGTATGGGATTAACTTGACATATGCCTCTAATTACAATCCCCAAGGAAATGGACAAGTTTGAGTCCAAGAATAAAAAATTGCTAAAGATTATCGGAGAACATTGGAGTAAACAAGAGAAAGTGGCATGAATAGTTGAAGTTTGATATTTGGGTAGATAGGATCACTTTGTTGAGAGGGTCACTTGAAATATTTCATTTGAGTTGGTGTATGGGACTCGAGCCCTATTTCCCCTTCATATGCAATCGGCTTCATATCGGTTGTGAAACAAATTTGGAAGATCAAGAGGTAGGTCCTTATGATGCTCGCATTAACCGGATTGTTGAGATTGATGAAGAGAGAAGGGCATCCCACAAGAGGCATGTGAAGTATAGAGAGAAATCAAGAATTTATTTGACAAGAAAGTCACTCCCGTTGTTTTCAATGTTGGATATCTTGTGTTGTTATGGGATAGCAGAGACATGACGACAAGGGAAAGCATGGAAAATTTGACTCATTATGGATGGGCCCTTACTCCACGATATCATGATTAGTGAACATACCTTCTTCTTGAAGGATTTGGATGGTGAATTTCTTGAGCTTGCTATTAATGGTAGGCATTTGAATCATTTCTTGGATAGATTCCCGGGATCAAGAAACTCTTTTGTACGAGTGTATAGTTTGTTGTTTATTCCTTGTCTTTTGTGTTATTGCTCGTGCAGTGCTTCGGTGATTAGTTTTTGATGGTTCCTCTGTTTGTTTTTGAGATGGCTCTGCTCCTCTACTTTACAAACTGGCTCCTTTTCCCAATGGATATTTTTGACACTTGGTCTACTTTTGTTCTTGTGGCACTCGCAAGGAGTGCCCATCTCCGGTCGAGCCGGTGTTGGTGCTCAAAATAGTCTCACCCCATTTTTGCCTTTGAAAACTTATTGATTTATGAACTCTGTCATTCTCTCCTTCCCCATGTTGTGCTTGGTTAACCCTTGTGGAAATTTTTAATTGGTTCTTGGGTTGTAAATCTCTTAAGGATCTATATTTTGAGTCCCCCATGCTCTGTTCCTTCAAAAACTCACGTTTTCCTGTTCTCTCTATTTTCCACGGTCAAGATTTTTCTTCCTTATTATTTCTACCCTAAGTACTTGAACAAAATGAATGGATGTATCATTGAAGAACGTATTTGAGAAATGTAACATTTCTAAGCTTTCTATCCTTAAAGAAATTTTCATTTTCTGGCTCGAATGATCGTTTTTCTGTATTTTATGGTTTTATGGGTGTTTTCTCCCGGTCAAATTTACATCCTTTCATCGGCGAAGGTACTTGGCTTCTTTTGGTTGGTCGAGGATGGCTAGTGAATGATTTAACTTATCATATTTTACTTTTTTTGTAAACAGAAAATTTGGTCCTATGGCCCCATTCATTTCTCATTGGTTCTTTTGATGCTTATGTGGTTTCTTCCGATTGATGGGGCATGGTAGGTCTATTTTTAAAATTTTCCTTTTTGGATACTCGGAAAAAAATTGAACCCACCCCACGGACCCATGCCTGGCTCGATTGGAGAAAATGTAAGGGAAGGGAAAAGGTCTCGCTTTGACCCCACAGGGCACACGTGGAGGCTTTCACCGCTTGGTCCAGACTTAGACAATTTTTATGCAGTTGGAAGTAGTTTGGCGGAACATGACACGTGGTGAGCTTGCGCTCATTTAGGGTCTCCACTTTGGGCACCATTTTGAAGTTGCGCTATGGAGACATGTGGAGGAACCACCCATGTTTGGGGACCGGCCTTTGAGTTTCATTTTAAAGAAGCCGCATGGTGACATGTGCGAGCCTCCACTCACGTTGCATTTTACTCGAGACTTTTCAAAGGCTAAAGGATACTACCTCAGAGCATGACATGTGGCATATTTTGTTTGAGCTTCAAGAATCGGACAAACTTTGTCAAAGCGACACATGGCGAGCCCATGCTTGTTCAAGGTATAAATTTTTTGGGACCATGTCAAGGTGTGCCATGGTGACACGTGGCAGTTTGAAAATTCAGAAGGGTGGGGAAGTGGACCATCGGAGGTAACTTGGATTTTTTTCCTCTTGTCCTCAAAAGGATAAAAATCTTAGAATGGCCTGCAAGCCCGATGAGGGAAATAGTCAACATTTTTCCCAGGCCAATATGTATCGGGCGAAGTCAGCAGGGAAACTTGAAAAAATTCATTTTTCCAAAAAGAGGATCAAATGGAAGAATTGGGCCATGGTCCTGCTGGGCCCACCTTAGGACACATGTTAGGCTCATTTCCCGAGGACGTAGGTGCGGAGAAAAATGGATTTTTTTCCATTTTTCCAAAAAATTGTAAAAAGTCAAGGGAAGCCCCCGGGTTTACTCTAAAGTTTTAATTTTCCACGTCGATGGCCCAAATTCAAAGTGAAGATCAATAGTAGCTGAGATTCAAAATATGATTCTCCCTTTTTTTCTCTGCAACAAGTCTGGAAGTACAAGTTTTCATGATTTCTTTGTTTTTTCTACACGCTAAATAGAGAAGGAAGTTAATGTTCATATCTGAAGTTTGGTGGGAAGATTTGGAATGTGTCTTTCACCATTAAAATGTTAGAGGTCACAGACTGTTGTTGATTTCAATTCATATATGATGCATGTGGATTATTAGAGACATTTTATATTAATGTTGATATGCTATATACATGGATATATGTGTGTGTGTGTGTGTGTGTTTCGACATTTGATATTTCATCATATTGAGTATACCTTTGATAATTGAACTAATGTTGTGATCATTTTGACATGGATGAGATGTAGACTAGAAATTTTTCTAGAAATTGTAAATGATATCATATTTGCCTAGATGATGGTTGATTCATATAAAGATGATTGTGGATTTATATTATATATTTTATCCTAGATGTTTTTGATGTGGCCATGAGGCCAAAGGAGGTGTTATGTGTTTTGCAGGTAAACATGTCACAACAAACATCAAGAGGATTGAGACCAACCACATTGGAATTCTAGGTGAATCCAACAAGGGTCACCATGGAAATATGTGTTGGTGTGTGTGTTTTTGTTGGTTGTCAAATTATGAGTTTAATGAAAGCAACAGTCAGGGGATAGAAAGTCCCTCCTCTTTAATGGGAGAGGTTACCTTATTGAAAGAAAAAAACTATTCACAAATGTACAACATTTAATTTCAAAGTGGAACTCTGATATCATGAAAGTGTTTTAAATGACATATTATCAATATAAAAGGATAGAAGAACTAAGGAATGGGAAAAGGTAGAATAACATTCTCAGGAAATATAGATAGAAAAATAATTCCTTATAAATGTTGAACTAGGATAGTATAGAATAAAATCATTCGCATTAAAACCATAAGATGTTATTTCACAGACACAAAGTTCTAGAGATGACATCCACAAGAATACAAAGCTTCTTAATGCAAAATAGATTAATGATTCAATAATTTTCAATAGATAAGAAGGAATGAATGAGCATAGATAGAAATAGAAAGGGAAATCTTCTTGTATTGATAGCTTTTGACTCTTTTACACTTTCAAAAATAATCAGAGTTCCAACCCCTTAGAATGGCATGGAGAGCTCATTATATAGCTTACAAATTGGTTACATTTGGTAACCATTTCTTTTAACTAAAATATTAATTAAGGAAATGCACAATACAATATCCTTAATTAATTTACAAGGAGCTCAACACTAAAAATAGAAGAAGAGAAAGAGGAGCTGGAAGAAGAAACATCTGATTATGGTTGAGGAGGGCCCACCGATTTGAGAATCTGATATCTAAATTTTTTCAATGCTTCTGTTATTTCCATGCCTCTTGGAATTGTTGTATTGGCGGTAGCATGAGTCCAAGTGCCTAGACATTTCTCCATATCTTTATCGAATTTACTGATTGAAGAGAGAAATTTTCCTTTATCTTCTCTTTGGTAATTTACTCCTCTTTGAACAAGTCATCCTTGACACATTTTTTGAACTGGGCTTTGATTTCTTGAAGAGAGAAGGGAACGCCTGAAATTTCATCTTGAATTTGGCAGTGGATACCTTTAAAGGAAGATGAAACACGAGTTTTAAAATAATCTCCTTTCTACCATACATTCTTTAATTTTCCCAGTGCTTCATCTAGAACCTTCATCTTCCACTCGACACTGAAAATTCATGCCTTTGAAAATTTATTCTTGGCATCATCAAATACATTGTTGACCAACAGGATCTTCTCACCATTTGGGCCATCACCAAGATATTTAATACAACTACTCCAGAGATTCGGCTCTTTATCCATAGCTTTGATTGAGGAAGTGAGTGCACTGTGTTGTAGATTAATCACCTTCTCGTTGCTCTTGAAGGATTCCTGACTGAAATTTAAGCCTGCTATAATCATGCCATCCACCATGGCCTCAACAGCCTTCCCATAAGTAGAATACTTATGTATGTCTTTGATGCTCTGAACTTCATCTTGGATGAGAATCATGGGGGTGGGAGAGCAGCCAGTGGGGATGGATCCAAAACTTTATCCTTGGCTAACAATGATCTAATAAAGTTGGAAAGAACTTGATTCTATTCTTCCAACTACTTTATGGTCTTTTTTCCTTTCTCCACTTGTTCAATAACCTTTGTTACTATTTCGTGAAGGTTATGAACCTCACTTTTAGGAGTGGATTCTCCCATTGGGATTCTAGAAAGCTCTTAATCAGAGACCAAGAGATCCTACTATGCCTTATAAACCTTGGGCTTTGCAACCTCATGGAATTTCTGGCCTTGAGCATCAGTTACTAACCTTGAAGTTGCCTTGGCTCTCTTTCTTTGGGGGGAGGGGATGTACCCCATAGAGCTACCACAAAATGAAAATATGGCTCTGTTAGATGAGAAGAATATTTTCTATTATTGCTATCAACCAAGGGCTACATCCAGGAAAAGGTAGAAGAAGAAGGGGAAGGAACAAGAGGCCCAAGAGCAAGTGAACTCATGGCACTCAAAGTATTAACCACTTGTTGCCTCCAAGGTAGAGAAGTACTTGAGACCTCAAGAACTTCCTTTGGAGAGGAGTCTCACTATACTAGGAGGTTCAATACTTGGAACCTTCTTCAAAAATGATTTTAAGAGCTCCCGTAGGATCGACACTTCACCATCCTCACTTTCACTAAGAAAAATAATGTTCATCGGCCCTGAAGGTAATTTTGACCGCTCTAGAAGATATTCTTCATCAATTGGTTCTTTCTTAACCTCTTTAATCTTCTTTTGATACACTTGAGTGGAAGGAGTAGATGATTCAAGATCTTTTATCTAAGAATAAGGAGGGGTTTTCTTAGGTACCTCAATACTACTTGTATGTGTTTCCTTCCCTGGTGTGGAAGTATCTTTGGAAGAAGATCTACCTTGATTCTTTTTGAATTCACAAACTTTCCTATCGAACCAAACCTTAGTTCTTACAAGAACAGGGGCAATAATATCAACCAAATCATCTCTCTCTTTCTTGTACCAATCCAGGTTTTCTAAAGGAGTGTGTTTGATTTATATTTCATATTCAAAGGACTCTAAGTCCTCATCATCATCCTTAAGCCCTTCAGAAACTTGGTAGAGATTGAGATCTACATTTTGTTGCAAAGGTAGTCGCCATAGTGCCTCCTTCGGCTTCAAAATCATCAAAGACAATCACCCCAAAGTAATCCTCGATTGTCTGCTGGTGATGATGATAAATTATTCGATGTTATGATCAATAAACTTCTTCGGATCAAAATAGTCCCGTGTTTGAAGAAATGCATAGTGAGAGGAGTAATAGCCCTTTCTATGTTTTGGGCATCTTCGGTGGTTTTGCATGTATAATTTCCCAAGGATATGGGGAAATGAATACCAATGAACTTCTTGACTCTGAAGGTTCTATGTAGTTTATCAAGCTATTTGTATACTTCAACCAAAGCCATTTTATCATTACAAAACATGGGGAGCTTGAGGGGTGTATTCGATAGCCATCCAACCTAATGTATGAAAACCTTCTCAATTGGATGAAGAAAGCCCCATACTTATCTATCAGATTCATAACTTCATCCGAAAATCTCCTAGCAGTGTCACCCTCCAAGAGTCTTATAATATACATGGTGAAAGTGTCATTGACCCTTCTGAAATTGTGATTTCTAGCTTCATGGGTAAATTGAGGATAGTATGTGTAGATAGGTTCATCCTTCTTACCTTCCATGTAGGTGAAACCAAACCACTCTCGGGATGTGGCTAGGGTATACATGAGATAAGAAGTCATATAAAACTTCTTAGTCTGCTGAACACTTGAAAATTGCTCACTCAAATTCATACAAACAGATTTATTGATTTATGTTTTTCTTGCGCCGCAAATGATGTTTATAAAGGGGCACATCCATAAATGAAATTCATTGGTGGAAGGGAATCCCATGATACGAGTGATCAAAATGATAAAATCGTACAACTATTTATTGAAAGAAACCCTAAAAATTCTTTGAGAGTTGGGACACTCCTTCTTAGGGTTCTTTAACCATGATTTTGCTATCCGTGCCTTGTATTTTTCATTGTCTTGGTCAAACAGGTCCGATCTTGACCACAAATGAGAATGATGGAGTATTTAGTCTCTAGAATGCATTGGGCAAGTGCTGATGGTGGCAACATCTAGTTTAGCAATTAATTCCCCATGCACATTAGTAAGTTCCTTGGTATCTAAGTTAAAATGGGCTCCGCAGCAAGCACGGTGTCGGCACACTGCATAGAGATGGGAAAACCAGCTGCGTATGTAATTCCACTTGTCACTAATCATTTGGGCCATGGGAGCAGGGTTGACGCATGTTAGTCTACCGTCCAAAAATCTCCAAAATCTAAGTGTCAAACCTCACTATCCCCAATATCAGGTACAGAGGTCTCGAGAGGTGACAGATGCTCCTACCCTTGAAACTTGATCTTCATTTTTGCAACACACAAAGGAATGACCTTCCAAGATCAAATTCGTGATGAAAATGCAAAGGGATATAGGGAAACGAACAAATGACTTCAATTGCAAGGATTTGGGCAAGAAAAAGCAGGCAAGCAATGTAACAAATGCTTAGGTGGTAGTCCCTTTAAATAGTCGTTTCAGGAGAGAGAAGTTCATTAATGAACATTAAATACACCTTGCACCAACTCAAAAAGATGAGACATGTGAAAAGTGGAAAAAATTGGCCGGAAGGTCCTTAGGACATTAGGGACATGAAGACGCGTGAT